>CAJVSB020000061.1:0-94252 GCA_911865555.2 Thlaspi arvense
GAGTCAACTTAATAAGACATTTTCTCCCATTTCAAACTCCACAAACTATCATCCTCTATTCACATACTTTTTCACACATCTTTGAGCTTTGGCCAAACTATCTTTAGCCTCATCAAACATTTGTTGTTTGTCCCTTGCAAACCATAAGTTGCAAGACATTTGGCTCCGGATCTCATCATTGCCACCTCGTGGGGTGTCAAGGTTTGTTGTCCATAAACCAACTCAAATTTACTCATTCCTGTAAACTTACCCAATTTATTTTTCTCAGCAGTGATAGTGCTGCAAGTACTCCTCCAAAGTTTAGTTGACCTTTTTGGCCTACTGATCTGTTTTGGGGTGATTGGCGGTTGAGATTTTTTAATTCTATCCAAGCATTTGGAATAGGCTAGTCCAAAATTTCCTAGTGAACCACGCATCCCGATCACTAATGATGTCCTTAAGGACTCCAAAGTACTTAACTATGTTCTCCAAGACAGTTCTACGATGGTCTCGGCTGTGCAAGCCTACGATGGTCTCGGCTGTGCAAGCCTTCGGTGCTGGAATGAAAACCCCATACTTAGAGAACTAGTCTATGATGACAAAGATAAAGCTCATACCTTCAGCTTTCGAGAATCCTCCAATGAAATTCATGGAAATAGATTGTCATGGTCTTTCCAGAATAGGCAGGGCTGTAATAGACCTGCTCTCTTCTTTCTCTTAATTTTATTGAACTGGTAGACAAGTGTTGCCATAAGCCTCGACATCTTGCTCCATGTTGGGCCAGTAGTATTGTTGGCTTAAAAGAGCAGTCATCCTCTCGATGCCTGAGTGTCCGGCCCATTTGAGATCATGGGTCTCCAAAATAGCTCCCATCTCAGCGAGCCTTGTAGCATGTATGCTCTTCCTCCCATGCAAATAAGAGGCCATTCTCCAACTAGTACTTTTTTATTTTCTTGTCTTTAACTTGTTTTACAATTCTTGGTAAACTTTATTATTCTCTCTAATTTGATCCAAGAAGTCAATCTCTATGACTGATAAATTGGCAAAAAATTTCCCAACTTTTTTTGCGGCTCAAGGCATCTGCTATGTTATTAAGGTATCCCAGTTTGTGAATCCATTGAAAATCAAACTCACAAAGAAATTCCTGCCACCGTGCTTACTTTGGGGCCAATTTCTTTTGTGTTCTAAAATAAGTGTTGGCCACATTGTTGGTTATCAAGTGAACTTTGTTCCCCAATAACTAATGTCTCCATGCATACAAGTAATGTATTACGGCCATCATTTCCTTCTCATGGGTAGAATACCAAAGTTCAGCATCCTTGAACTTACGACTTTCATAGGCAATTGGATGCTTGTCTTGGACTAGGACAACTCCAATTGCTTTGTGAAATGCATTGTTCTGAACTATAAAAAGCTTGATAAAATTTGGTAGACTTAAAATCGGTTCCGTGGCTAGAGCTATTTTTAGTTCTTCAAAAGCTACTTGATATACTTTTATCTAGCTCCATTCCTAGTCTTTCTTGAGAAGATCAATTAAGGAACTTGTAATCTTGGAGTACCCTTGGATGAACCTTTTATAATAGTTAGCTAGACTTAGAAATGATCTCAGCTCTGTCACTCAGGTGGGGTTGATCCAATCAAAAATGGCCTAGACCTTGTAGTTATCCATTATGATTTGCTAATGATGTGCCCCAAAAATGTGATCTCTTCTCAACAGAATTCACACTTTTCTTTCTTTAAAATAACCTATGGCTCCACAACTTGGCAAACATTCTCTCAAGTGCTTGAGGTGATCTTACAATCTTTCAGAATGGATTATAATGTCATCCAAGTAAACTACTGCATATCGATCCAAGTATTTGTAGAGTACCTCATTCATTAGGTTGCAAAGATAGCCAGGGCATTGCTTAGCTTGAATGACATTACAAGGAACTCGAAAGACCCATAGCTAGTCACACAAGTAGTCTTGTCTTCATCCCCTTTGGCAATCTTGACTTGCCAATATCTGAATCTCAGATCGATTTTAGTAATGTACTTGCCTTGGCAATTTTATTGAACAAATCCATGGCATTCGGAATTGGATACTTATTCTTGATGGTTACTTTGCTGACAGCTTGGTAGTCCACACACATTTGTAATGACCCGTCTTGCTTCTTTAGAATAGAATTGGCGACCCATAAGGGGCTTTGGACGGTTGGATCAACCCATTCTCCAAAAGTTCATCCAGTTGCTTACTAATTTGCTAGGGCTCATTCGGAAAGGTGTGTTGGCAAGGGCTTTTGCTCTTGGTTCCAACTCGATGTGATGGTCAATAGTTCTCCGTGGGGGTAACAACATTAAGTCTTTATATTATTCTGAAAGGGCAATTGCTTCATCTGAGACTTCTTGCAAAACATTCGGCTTGGTCTCCACTAAGGTAGCCAAGTAGGTGGACTTGTGGCACTTGAGCCCATCCTTAATCTATATGGCAGTCACCAAGCCTGCCTTTTTTAGTTGGTCAGACTTGTCCTTGCAAACTCCTTTAACAAAGCAAGGGCTTTTCTCCTTTTCAATGAATAGCCCTCCCAAATAAGGCTTAACAAAAAACTTCAACCATCAAGAGGAACTCCATACCTAAGATGACATGGAAGTTGTCCAAGGGTATGACCATGAAAGTACACTATCCATGCCACTCACCCATGCCAAGTTCCATATGGGTTACACCCTTGACTGGCTGTGATTCAAAATTGACCGCTTTGATACAACTCCCTCTTTGCTCTAGTTTCAAACCAAAAGCTTCTACTTGACTGTCGGCAAAGTTATGTGTGTTTCGTGTCCACCATTGCGAGGACTTCTTTGTCTTGGATTAGGGCCTTCACATGCTTGAGCCCTTTTTTGTCAACTACTTTGATCTCCCATATGGTATTGATTAACTGTAAAGGACTAACAGTAGGGGGATCTTCCACTCATCGTTGGCAACAAGGGCTGAAACTTTATCCCCCTTAGGTAGTTCTTCATTTGGTGATCCCCATTGCACAAGTAGCATCCTTTGTTCTCTTTGTTGATAGTCAGAGTGGTGCCAACCTTGCCTAGTACAGTTGAGCCATTGGCCACCTTCTTGCCCTTCTTCTTCTTTTCGGCTTTCTTGCCCGTCTTGGGCGGCTTCTTTTTCCCACATCCGCCACCTTCTTCTTGTCAGCTACAAGTGTTTGGCAAAAATCCACAAGACTATTAGTTACAACAATGGCGGTTGATAGGTCCTACACCTTTTGCCGTCTTAACTCGGCTTGGGCCCATGGTTGCAAATTGGAACAAAAGTAATACAACTTGTCTTTCTTAGACATGTCCTCAATGGCTAGCATCATGCTGCTAAATTCCTTTACCTACTCTCTCACGAAGTTCTTATGCCTCAAACCAAGAAGCTTGTCTCGAGCAAGCCATCTGACATTGCCCAGAAGGAACTATGTTTCTTAAGTTCCTACTTAAGCATCTCCCATGTAAAGCTCTCTGCTCTAGACACTTCTTAGCTTTGGCTTGCCTGGTCCTCCACCAAAGTTTTGCATCGCTAGACAAGTACATGATCACTATGGACACTTGCTCCCCCCCGAGTATATTTGCAACCTTGAAGTAATTCGCTAGATCCCATATGAAATTCTCGATCTCCTTCAAGTCCCTTAACCCCAAATAGACCTTAGGTCTCAAAAGTCAGATTTTGGACTTGGTAACCTGAGAGCTTGATGAACTAGCATGATTACCATTGTAGCTATTCCCCAAGGCCCTTCTTATAATTGCAAGTTTGGTATCTATAGATTTTTTAAGGTCATAGATGTTCTCTGGACATCCTAGATTTCAGCTTGAGCAAAGCTTTGGCTTTCCTCCAAGGCTTTCTTGGCCCTTTTGAAAACTTCGGTCACTTGGATTTGAACCCTCTCTATCATGGATGGAACTCCATTTAAGGCCTTCTGTAGAGCCTTAATGGCTTGAGACATCCCCTGAAGGTGTTGATAAACGATTGGAACGGTTGCCTTAGGTGGTTGCCCAAGTCTGGCCTTAGTGTGCCTTAATCAGATGTCTAATTCCTTCATCTACTCCTGTAGGATAGACATTGGATTAGCCACTGTGTGTCTCTTGTTGGCTTGATGTAGAGGAAGTGGACTTTGATACCAACTCTGTTACCCTGTGGCTAGTACAGAAGCTAAATCATCAGCTTTTTTTGCCCTAAGGTAACTGGCCAAGTCACTCAGAGATGACTTGTAAGCCTTGCTCTCAGTCACTAATACTCATGTTTCCCTTGACCACCCTAAGTGCGGGTGTGCACTAAGTGACTGTTGCCTCAAATGTTGCACAAGAACCCCTTTAACACAAATCCTTACAGGACCAAGCCACAACCTTACTACTTTATTTACTTGATAGAAAGTATATAAGGAACACAAAAGACTCACTTTCCTATGCTATGATTACGATGCTTTGAAACCTTGCAACTTTCATCACTTGGTCTCCTAAGCATCTTCCCCTATTTAGGCCCATGGCTTAATTAACTCTTTATGGATAGATACAAATCTGTGATCTAAATCAAACTCCCTATCATCCCACCCAAATCTCGCCTGTTAGATGCTCCTATATTCAAATACCTCCATTGGATGCAAATCTCAGTTGATATGGAGTTTGAACAAGTCCTTATCTTTTGGATTTGAGAATCCTTGCCAGTCAAACTTGGGGGATATTTTCAATGACCAAGAGAATCAGTTGGAGGTTGAGATGCGATTTTGGGCATGGGACCATCCATATTGGAAATCTAGACTCATCGTGGAGGTTGAGCTTTGACCCAAAGAGGATCCCCAAGTAAATTAGATCTTATGCATCAATATTTTGATAGAGAGTTGTTCTCGACTAGCACATCTACATCTCTTGCCAATAATAATACACAGCTATTTTTAGTTGTCTGCTTCTCCTTTAAAGTATGTCGTTACCTCTTCCCTTTTGCTACTCTCTTGACGGCAAAGGCAAAATATATCGAAAAGGTATGTCAGACATTCAAATATGTTAAGTTTCATAGTATAGACTTCAAGATAGTGTTTTGGAAAGAGTCATTGAGTGACAACCGATTAAAGAGATTGTCATGTTTATTAATGTTGATGAGTAGACTACTAAACCCTGCCTATCTGTGCCTAATATGTGAGGAGTATGAGTTGTTAAAGGCGTTGAAATTGCCAATCATCTGGTCAAAGGATCCCAAAATATGTCCTTATTACTAATGTAGAAACTAGTGATTCAACATGACCTATTTGAGTTGGTTCTTATATTTGGAAAATCAACTTCAAAAATTCAAATTTTCTCAATCTATAAATCCAAAAAATGCCAAACCACTACTACTGTATGGCGTGTTCATTCGATCTGAAAGCTATCAAGACTAGAACATCTGTTATGTATGAAGCTTGTTTCTTAATTCCTTCTGTGCTGAATATTAGTTTTGAGACCTTTAACGTGCGGTTTAGCAAACAAGTTGCTAAAAATTTAATGTTATTTTTAGTAGGCTAAAAATCAGAATTAAATTCTGTATGCATTTTGTATTGCAAAAGAAAATCTATATTTTGAATCCTTTGCTTACTAAAAAGTTTGAAATTTCAACTTTACAACTGATTTGACAAACAAATTTGGATCATTTATGATATAATGGATAGTTGAAATCATAAGATTGACAGATAGATGGTTCTTCGAAATGGAAAGGATTTGTATTCATAAAAATCAATGTGTTTTGCATATCTTTGTGTATACAGCACCAATTGTGATATCAGGCATTAGGCAACTGCCGATGCATTCTCACTTTCAAAGGCAAGCTGTCTGGCCAGTCACTAGCAAAAAAATGCCAATCTCTCTCGTCATTCTGTCGGCTTTTTGTAGCAGAGAAGTGGCTGAAACCGACCAGCAGTAGCAAGAAACTTTAGCTAATTGACCTTTCCTAACAGCTAAAAGTTAAACGTACTGTGTTCCACAAAGCTTTATGAGGAGGCTGGCAGGCTTTTATACTGAGTACAGGAAGTGGCACTCTCCTTCAGCCTTGGTTTTGTGGCAATTCCCCAAATCAGCCTTGGTTTTGTGGTGAACTGTTTTAACTTCTAGAAGATGATGGAACATACATACTTCGTAAATCATCCTCCCTTAGAATGATCAAAATTTTAAAGGACATTAGAAAAAGTATTTTTATTAGATGATGCAATGCAACTGCAACTTGTCAAGATTGCAAAGTCAAATCAAGCAGGCTCAATATTTGTTAAATTAATATCAATATCAGCATTTAATACTAATTCATCAGTTGGTCTAGGAGGCAAGCAATGAGCAAAATGAATGACAAAATAATAATTAGAAGATTTAAATATAACCAATTGAGTATTGAAAAGAAAAACTCAATTAAATTAATTAATAGAAATAAAATGTGTTTTACAATCAATTTCAAAAATATTCTCAATCTAGTTGTGATAAGATTTCAAAAATAAATTTGAATCTTCTCGCGCTAACTATTGTCTAATTATTAAATTTTCTAATTCTTTATCTTAAAATAGCTAAAAATAAATTGAATAATACTTCATACTTATCATAATTTATAATTTAAAATGTTGCATAATTTATTTCTAGCAAACGAGAAGCACCATACACTGAAAACACTATCTTAAGGAAAAGAAAAAAAAAGGGCATATCAGAAATCACAGCTGTTCATCCAAAAAATGCCAAGCCACCGTCGCTGCCGGACAACTGTATACACAGCATTTTGTTGAAGACATCGCCCCGGGATGCGTGTATATTTTCAGCGATCTCAAAGTCGATGAAGAAGTGTGCCTACCTAATGACTTCTAGATCGCACTTTTGCAATCTGATTACTAACTGATTATTTTGAGATCTGCAATGCCTGGTTGATTGAAGCAACTTTACCTTTGCCTTTCGACACCCCCTATACTTGACGGGGCATGAATGGCAATCCGTTCGCAAACTGATCATGTAAAATTTTGTGATGAGTACGGGGTGTTAGAAGGCATCCAAATGGCCAACGATATGGTCAAAGGACCCAAAAACGTCCTTATTCATCCGTGGAAACCAGTAATTGAAGATAACCTGCCATGAGTTGGTTATTGTATTTGCAAAATCTAATTTAATATTAAAATTCTCTAAATCTACAAAGCAAAGAATGTCAAACCACGATTATTGTATAGCATTTCTTTACATTTGAAAAGCTGTCATGGCTAGGACATCGGTGTATACGAGCTTTTTCTTTTTATATTGAATATTAGATGGCCTATTATATGGTAGAATGAATTTTATTTTTATTTTTGTAAAATAGGAAAGGGCATGGGAGAGAGACTAGAATGGATTAAATGGAATGAAAATTTTTATAATTATGTGTTACACTTATGTCCACTATAACCAATATCTCTTGTATTCACAAAAACTTCTACATAAGGTTGAAAAGGATTCACTTGAGGCATACTAGCATCCTCAGACTCACCATAAGATTCAATTACTATCACCATGATCTTGCCACGCTTTGCATAATATCACGTGGTATAGGCACCATTGCACATGTAACACCATTTGTTCTATTTGTTTACAAGAAGTGGAGTTTCGAATTCATCTTTTACCAAGGATGGTTTCTCCCCCTTATTCTAATTGCTGCCCTTTGCAAACTTTCTCTTGCTTAGTTTTGAATTGTCTTTACCTTGTATGGTCTCCCCAATCTTTTTAAATCCATAAGATAATCAGTGGCGACAATTGTAGTTTGAAAATTCTTAAATCTCAACCACCTCAATTTTGCCCGAGCCCAAGAATGAAAGCCTATCCATAAAATGAAAAAGTTTATCTACCCCAATCAAGTGACAACAAGAAATTACTCAATTTTCGATGCAAAATTACAATGATTTTTCCATCGAATAGTCTGTCAGAAAACATTTTTGACATATAACCATCGGAAAAGAAGGAAATTCGAAGGAAAAAATGTTTTTGACAGATTTTCCAATGGAGCAATTTGTTGGAAAATGAACATCAAAATTTTTTTAATGTTAAAAAATTTTCAACAAAAAATGTTAGTCAGAAAAGATGAAATTTTAATAATATTTCAATTAATATTTTCAACGGCAATTTCTAATAGAAAATGTCCATTATAAAAGTAAAATTTTTTTAAATATTTAAAATTAATATTTTCACTAAAATATCAATTGGAAAAGTTAAAAATTTTCTAAATATTTAAAATTAATATTTTGACGAAAAAGTTTCATTGGAAAAGCTAAAACTTTCTAAATATATATTTCTGACAAAAATTTCCTTCAAAAAATCCATTGGAAACGTTAAAACATTTTTTAAATATTTAAAATTAAATTTTTTGATAGAAATTTTTGTCAAAAAATCAGTTAGAAAACTAAAACTTTTTAAATATTTTAAACTAATATTTCTAATGGAAATTTTCAATAGAAAATGTCCATCAAAAAAGCTAAAACAAAAATTTAAATATTTCAAATTAATATTTTTGATGAAATTTTTGTCAAAAAATTTTTCAATAAAGTTAAATTTTTTTAAATATTGAAAATTAGTATTTTTGATGAAAAATGCCTATCAAACAAGCTAAAATTTTTTAAATATTTTAAATTAATGTTATTTATAGAAATTTCAGACAAAAAAAAATTCTGTTGAAAATTTTAAAATTTTTTAAATATTTATAACTGATATTTTTGATAAATATTCAAAACTTGTATCACTTAGCCACTAAGTTTACCAACAATTACCTTCGGTCTTAAGAAAAAGACAAAAGGGTAATATCAGAAATCGTAGCCGTCCATTCACCCCGACGCAGTAATATCCCTGCACTTCCTCTGTGAACTACTAGCGAATATCTCGATACATACATAAACGGCAAGACATCTAGGTAGTGCTGAGATAAGCATGGATGGCTTAACGTCGCTGCCGGACAACTGTGTACACACCATTTTGTCGAAGACATCGCCCCGGATGCGTGTAGGTGTTCGACGATGTCAAAGCCGATCAAGATGTTGGCCGACTCCGATGACGTCTGGGGCGTATTCTTGCCGTCTGATTACCAACAGATTATTTTGCGATCTGCGACGCCGGTTGTCTACTCATGCTTGAAGCAACTTTACCTTCGTCTTTCGGACTCACCTATCCTGCTTGATGGGGCAAATTTGGTAATCCGTTCGCAAACTGCTCCTGTAAATTTTTGTCCTGTTCGACAATATGTTCTAAGAACTTTTTTTCCCGGCTGATGTGTTCTGATTTTCTGTAAATTGGAGTTCATCCAGTTGAATTACTTTTTTGATCGTTTCACAAAGTCAGAACAAAGCTGTTTGTTAATAAATCGAGATACTAGACAACTGAATCAAACCGGACGATTTGGTTAAAAATCCCTCGACGTAGAGTTTTCAAGTGCTTGGTTTAAGTTAGATTTAAAAAAAAACAATTTTCACTTCTTTTTGAGCCTGAATCCGTTTGATTTTAGTTTTACTTTTATTTATTTTTTTTTTGTACACTATTTAGGATTTATTCAGTTCAAATTGGGCGTTTTTAGCGGAAATGGAGGAAATTGTGCTGAATTACCTAGGAGGTTTCATTCGTGTCTCTTCTACTTGATCATTGCCTAATTTGTCAAGTGTTTGGTCTTTCCTTTCTTTGAAATGACAGGAAGCGACTTATTTACAGAGCCATTTTTAATTGTAATCTTGTGTCTCTGTAATATATTCATTTATTTAGTTGCTTATTTAATATCAGAGCTTTGTTCTGGAGAAGGAGAGTGGAAAGAAATGTTTGATGCTTGGAGCACGGAATCTCCAAATTGTATGGGGAGATACTTCTCAATACTGGAGATGGATGTCCGTACCTCGCTCAAGGTAGGTTCCATAATTGCCTCCTCCAATCTTGTAAAAATCTCTATTATCATTCTTAGGCACTTATGTATTGACAGGTACAGTGTGGAATCTAAACCAACATATTAAGTGGTCCAAATGATTCCACAATGCTTTTTTTATCCGTTTACTAGCATTTTTCTTCCCGGTTGCGAGCCAAAATATGGGGCCGTTGAAGCTTTCGGCACAAAATGGGCATGATTTTGAAATGTTTTATTTTAGTATTTCACTCTACTACCAAAATAATGTTGCTTTTGTAAATATGTATTAATACTAATATTATATTTTATAGAAGTCTATGGTATGCTACCACATTTTTATGTCGTAAACAATCTCATTCATGTTCTACATATGGGAATCTTCTGTGTTCCTTCATGATGGCTTCCACCTTCCCTCGCCTTCATGATTTGAAGTACCATTTTTATGTGTGGTGAATCAAAAGCTAAAGGTCGATTTTATGCAGATTCCCAGAGGTGGCAAGCCTTCTGAGAGTTTGTTGGCTTGAAATCACAGGCAGAGTGAAGACTCAGTTATTGTCACCCAAGACTATTTATGCAGCATACCTGGTATTCAACCTTGCAAGGAGGAACTATGGACTCGAATCTTTTCCAATGAAGGGATTGGTTAGATTTGTTGGGGAAAGTGGGATGATGGGGCTGAAACTGAGCCCAACACAGCCTATTTGAAGTTAAGCTCGTCTGAAGCAGCACAATTGCCAGGGAATGTATTTCTGCCTCATACGAGAAGAGATGGATGGTTGGAGATTGAATTGGGGAATTTTTCAATGACCAAGAGAATGAGCTCGAGGTTGAGATGCGATTTTGGGGTTGGAACCATCCACATTGGAAAGGTGGACTCATCGTGGAGGGATTCGAGCTGCGACCCAAAGAGGATCCACAAGTAAATTAGATCTTATGCAGCGATATTTTGATAGAGAGCTGTTCTCGGCTTGCACACCTTCATCTCTTACCAATAATAATACTCAGCTGTTTCTAGTTGTCTGCTCCTCCTTTAAAGTATGCCGTTACCTTTTCCCTGTTTTTACTCTCTTGACGGCAAAGGCAAAATATATCAAAAAGGTACATCAGACGTTCAAATACGTTCAATTCATAGTATAGACTTCGAGATAGTATTTTGGAAAGAGTCGTTAGGTGACCAATGATGAAAGAGATTGTCACGTTTATTAATGTTGACGGGTGGACCACAAAACCCTGCCTCTCTCTGCCTAATATGTGAGGAGTAATAGTTGTTAAAGGCGTCGAAATGGCCAACGATATGGTCAAAGGACCCCAAAATATGTCCTTACTCATGATGTAGAAACTAGTGATTCAAGATGGCCTGTTTGAGTTGGTTCTTATATTTGGAAAATCAAATTCAAAATTCAAATTGTCTCAATCTATAAATCCAAAAAATGCCAAACCACTGCTACTGTATGGCGTTTTCATTCGATCTGAAAGCTGTTAAGGCTAGAACATCTGTTACGTTTGAAGCTTGTTTCTTGATTCCTTCCATGCTGAATATTAGTTTTGGGACCTTTAATGTGCCGTTTGGCAAACAAGTTACTAAAAATTTAATTTTATTTTAGTAGGCTAAAAATCAGAATTGAATTCTGTATGCATTTTGTATTGCAAAAGAAAATCTAGATTTTGAATTCTTTACTTACTAAGAAGTTTGAAATTTGAAATTCAGAACTGATTTGACAAACAAATTTGGATCATTGATGATATAATGGATAGTTGAAATCATAAGATTGATGGTTCTTTGAAATGGAGAGGATCCGTATTCGTAAAAATCAATGTGTTTTGTGTATCTTTGTGTATACGGCACCAATGTTGATATCAGACATCAGGCAGCTGCCGACGCATTCTCCCTTTCAAAGGCAAGCCGTCTGGCCAGTCGCTAGCAAAAAAGCGCCAATCTCTCTCGTCATTCTGTCGGCTTCTCGTAGCAGAGGAGTGGCTGAAACCGACCAGCAACAGCAAGAAACTTCAGCCGATCGACCATTCCTAACTGCTAAAAGATAAACGTAGTGGGTTCCACAAAAGCTTTATGAGGAGGCTTAGGAGGCTTTCATACCGTGTACAGGAAGTGGCACTCTCCTTCTGCGTGGTAATTCCCAAATCAGCTTTGGTTTGCGGCGAACTGTTTTAGCATCCTAGGAGATGATGGAACATACATACTTCGTGAATCATCCTCCCTTAGAATGATCAAAATTTTAAAGGACATTAGAAAAAAGATTTTTATTGGATGATGCAATGCAACTGCAACTTGTCAGGATTGCGAGGTTAGAGTAGGTAATACCAATATCTATTAAATTAATATTAATATTAATATTTAATACTAATTAAACAGTTGTTGATTAATAACTTTTAATACGCAAATAATAAATAACGAATCACAAAATAATAATACGAGGAGTCAAATCCAATTGATTAGAATTGATGAAAAAGTAAATTAATTTAACTAATAGAATACAAACTTGCTTTATAATCAATTCTAGAAAAATTTTTAATCTAACCGTAATAAGAATTCAAAAATAAATTCAAATTTTGCATGCCAACTAATGCCTAACTATTAAATTTTTTGACTCTTTACTTTATACTAACTAAAAATAAATTGAATAATACTTCGTACTTCTCGCAATTTATAGTTTGAAATCTTGCCATAATTCATTCCAACAAATGAGTAGCTCCAAAACACTAAAGCACTACATTAAGGAAAAGAAAAAAGAGTTATATCAGAAATCACAGCCGTCCATCCAAAAAATGCCAAACCACTAGCGCTGCCGGACAACTGTTTACACAGCATTTTGTTGAAGACATCGCCCCGGGATGCGGTGAATTTTCAGCGATCTCAAAGTCGATGAAGAAGATGGTCCTACTTCGATGACCTCTGGATCGCATTCTTGCCGTCTGATTACCAACTGATTATTTTGAGATCTGCAATGCTGGGTCGCTTGAAGCAACTTTACCTTCGTCTTTCAGACTCCCCCTATAGTCGATGGGGCAACTATGGTAATCCGTTTGCGAACTAATCCGGTAAAATTTTGTGACGAGTATGAGTTGTTAAAAGGCATCCAAATGGCCAACGATATGGTCAAAGGACCCAAAAATGTCCTTATTCATGCATGGAAATAACCAGTTGTGTGTTGCTTGTTGGTTTGGAAAATCTACTTTGAAATTAAAATTCTCTAAATCTATAAACCAAAGAATGTCAAACCACTACTATTGTATATCGTTTTCTTTCTATTTGAAAGCTTTCAGGGCTAGAACATTGGAGTATGCAAGCTTTTTCCTTTTTATATTGAATATTAGATGGCCTATTATATGGTAGAATGATTTTTTGTTTTAGAAAAGGAAAGGGCATGGGAAAGAAAATAGAATGAATTAAATGGAATGAAAAATTTTATAATTATGTGCTACGTCTGAGTCCATCATAGTCAATATCTCTTGCGTTTACCAAAATCTCTAAATATATCTTGCCCATTAAATTAAGTCTTTTCAACTTGAGGCATACTGGCATTCAATAGCTGTAAAAGATTCCCTTGAGGCATACTGGCATCCTCGGACTCACTGTCAAATTCAGTTATTATCACCGTGATCTTGCCATGCTTTGGATAATCTCACGTGCGTTGAATAATCTCACATGCGATAGTCACCACCGCACGTGTAACACCATTTTGTTCTCTTTGTTTACAAGAAATAGAGTTCCGAATTCATCTCTTACCAAATGTGCTTTTTACCCCTTATTCTACTTGTTGCCCTTTGCAAACTTTCCCTTGCTTGGTTCTGAACTCCCCTTACTTCGTAAAGTCTCCCCAGTCTTCTTGAAATCCATGAGATGATTGGTGACGACAATTGTAGTTTGAAAGTCCTTAAATCCCAAACATCTCAATTTTTCCTAAGCCCAAAATTGAAGTTTGTCTATAAAATGAAAGAGTTTATGTGACATGTCATTATAAGAGAGTATTCAATTTTTGATGAAAAGTTGTCGGCAGACGAAAGAAACGATGGATTTTCGACAATTTTTCCACCGAATAGTCCGTTAGAAAATGTTTTTAATGGATAACCCATTGGAAAAGAAGGAAATTTGAAGGAAAAAATGTTTCCATCAGATTTTTTTATGGAGCAATCCGTTAAAAAATGAATATCAAAAATTTTTTGATCTTAAATAACTTTCAACAGAAACTTTTGACAAAAAATGTCTGTCAAAAAAGATAAAATTTTTTAAATATTTGAAATTAATATTTTCAACATCAATTTCCGATAAAAATGTCCATTGGAAAAGCAAAAATATTTTAAATATTTAACAGTAATATTTCTATCAAAAAATCCACCGAAAAAGTTAAAATTTTTTTAAATATTTAAAATTAATAATTCTGACAGAAAATTTTTGTCAAAAAAGTTAAAATTTTGTAAATATTTAAAATTAATATTTCTGACAGAAATTTTTGTCAAAAAATTTGTTTGAAACGTTAAACTCTTTTTAAATATTTAAAATTAATATTTTCTATAAAAATTTTCGTTAAAAAATCCGTTGGGAAAGTTCAATTTTTCTTTAATATTTACAATGAATATTTCCAATAGAAAATGTCTATTGGAAAAGCTAAAACTCTTTAGATGTTTAAAATTAATATTTTTGACTGAAAATTTCTGTTAGAAATTCAAAAATTATAATTTTTCAAAATATTGTAAATGTTTCCTAAGGAATAAGCCATCGGTGAAACAAAAAAATTAAATTAATATTATTTTCAACAGAATATTTTTGTTAGAAAATAAAATATAAAATAAAATTTTACTTAATACATATTTCCAATGAAAAATTTTTATTGGAAAAATAAAATATAAAATAAATTTTTATTTAATATATATTTCTGATGAAAAAATCTATCAGAAATAAGTTTTCCATTTTATTCTTATGCATTTGAAATTTAGATTTATTTTGCATGAATTTTTAAAATTTTAAATTTCGTAATATAAATTAATCCTAACCCAATTTTCTATTGTTGGGCCAAATTATTATGGAACTCAAGTCTATTGCACCCTGTTTAAGCCGAGGAATAACAAACCTAGACCCACATTATTTTATTAAAGTGAGATTCTTAATTATAAGAAAAAATTTTATGAATCATAATATCTGTAATTTTATTATATAATAACTATAATTCTAGAAATTTATTACAATAAAAATTAATAACAATAATTGTGTAATAATTAATGAACAAATCATAATTTATAACTTTCTCATATAATAATTATAATTCTATAAATTGATTATACTTATTTAAAATTAAGAATAATAATTAATAATATATTATTTGTTTTGAAATTTAAATTTGATATTATAACAAAAGTCAAACCCACAATCAGATTAATATAGTTGAATATTTGTTAGTTGTTATAGTATTATTGTTCCTAATTTCTAATTAGTATAATCAATTTGTTGAATATTATAAGTTTTAAGTTATTATTAATTCTAATTACTACAATCAATTGATGATCTCACCTATTCATTAGTTATTATAAAATTATTATAATTAATTTATAATTTCTATGAATTGTAAGTCATTAGACGATAAAATTATAAGTTGTAGTTTATTTGTTAGTTATATAGAACTACTATAACTAATTTTTAATAAATATAAATTGATCGACTTTATCATATGAGAATGAATTAATTGTCACTAGTGTAAGTGTAAAAAATTTACACCAAATCTTATCCCGTTGATTTGGTCTAATTTAATAGATGAAATTAATTACAGCTGTCTTCCAATAATTTCCAATAACTAATTTATATTTATCTTTCTTTAATTAACATTATCTGTTAATTTTGACCAAATCAACGGTATAACATTTTGTGTAAATTTTTTACATTTACACTGGTATCAATTAATCCATTCTCTTATCATGTAATAACTTCTAATAATATATACTAATGTAACAATATTATAATAAATAATGAATAAATTATAACTTATAACTTTAGTTATAATATCCATTATTTATTATAATACTATGATTTGTAATTTCTAATTATTATAATCAATTTCTAGGATATTATATATTATTCAATGATAAATTTAGAACTATAATCAATTGGTGGAATTCTAAATTATTATATAAAAAAGTTATAACCTATTTCTATTCTTTAGTTATTATATAATTGTTATAGTTAATTTGTAATTTCTAAGAACTGCAAGTCATTATATGATAAAATTATAAATTATAGTCTATTTGGTAGTAATTATAAAACTACTATTACTAATTTGTAATAACTATGAATTGATCGACATTATCATATAATGATTTATAACACTCTAAATTAATATAATAATATTATAATAAATAATGAATAAATGATAACCAATAATTTTAGTTATAAATTATAATATTAGTTAGTTATTATAGTACTATGATTTCCAATTTTTAATTATTATAATCAATTTCTAGAATATCATATGTTATATAGGATAAAATTTTAATTAAATATTATTAATTTCTAATTATTGTAATAATTTATAACATTATAAGCTGTTGTGTATTAAAATTATAATAATAAGTCATTATAATGATTTAAATTAATTACAATAACAAGTCATTATAATAATTTGAAAATTTAAATTTTAAATTTTTTCTTATTGATGGAAAAGTAGTCGAAAATCGAACTTCTAGAATTTTCTCAATTATTGTTAGAAAAGTTGTTGGAAAGTTGGTGGGAATTTGAATTTTTTATTTTTTATTTCCAATGAAAAGTCCATCGGAAAAGCCGTTGAAAAATGAAATTTTTAAATTTTTTGTTTCTGACAAAAGTCCATAAGAAATGCTGTTGGAAATTAGAATTTTTTAATTTTTTGTTACTATAGGAAAAGGCATTAGAAAATGTTGTCAAAAAAAAATTTTAAAATTTTTTTTGGCTTCTGATGGAAAGTCCATGGAAAAGCCATTAGAAAATGAAATTTTTAAAATTTTTTGTTTCGATTGAAAATGCCATCAGAAATGTCATCAAAAATTTGAATTTTTAAATTTTTTTGTTTTCGACAAAAAGTCTATCGAAAAAGTTGTCAAATTTTTTAAACTTTTTTGTTTCTGATGGAAGATATGTCGGAAATACTATGAAAAATTAGAATTTTTTAAATTTTTGTTACCATTGGAAAAGCTGTTATAAAATGAAATTTTTTATTTTTTTTGTTTCCAACGGAAAGTTTGTTGGAAAAGCCATTGAAAATTGAATTTTAAATTTTTTTTGTTTCTATCAAAAGTGTCATCAGAAATTCTGTTGAAAAAATCATGGAAAATGAAATTTTTAAATTTTTTTTGTTTCCAAGGGAAAGTCCATCAGAAAAGCGGTCAAAAATGGAGTTTTTTTTATTCTTTTTGTTTTTGACAAAAAGTCCTTTGAAAAAGTCATTGAAAATTGAATTTTAATTTTTTTTTGTTTCCAATCAGAAATTTTATCAAAAATACCATCAAAAAATTTTTCAGAAACGCCATCGAAAAATGAAATTTTTAATTTTTTTTGTTTCCAATGGAAAGTCCACTAGAAAATTGATTTTTAACATTTTTTGTATCCATTAGACCTTTCGTTGAAAATGCCATCAAAAATTTCATCAAAAAAGCCATAAAAAATTAGAATTAAAATTTTTTTCCAATAGACAAGCCATCGAAAATGAGTTTTTTGACAGGATGTTTGACAGCTTGACTATTGGAAAGGTTGTCAAAAAATCGGAATTTAAATTTTTTTTTTTTTTGTTTTCAACAAACTATTGTTTGTTGGAAATAAAGTTTTGGGGTGGGGGGGCAGGATGTTGGGATTTGTGTATATTTCCAACGTCCAGTTAATGGTTTAGCCATTGGAAACATGCTTTTAAAAGCTCCACCTTACTCCATTTTCATTCACAACTTTCTCTCTCTCTACTTGCACTCCGATCCATTCTTTGATGTCTATGAGCTCTTCCGCCGTCCACTGCCTGCCATGCCTTCCTCCATTATTGCCACTGCCCATTGACTATCTTCTATAGAGGTGAGTATTAAACCTGCTCAACCTACCTAACCTATCCGACCTGCCATAACTCGTCCGCAACCCGTCATTTAATATAATATTTTTCTTCTAATGGTTTATAATTTTACAATCCGTCCACTATACGGTCGGATGACGGTTTAAGATTTTAAAAACCTGCTACCCCCGACCCGCCCACTAATATATACATATATTTTATTTATTTTATTTATTACTATTATTTATTCTCTATCAATCCTAATTTTTTTTTATCTATTAGCTTACTTATTAAAGTACTCAGAATTAAGAAATAAAATCTTATATTGAGAGAAAATACTTTAATATTAAAAGAAATAAAATCATAATCTAAAAATTTTCAAAATAAGAAATTTTTTCTCATTCTACTTAAAATATGAATATAATAAATCAAAATTAGGTATAATAAATAATATATTTATTTATTATTTGAAATATGTTATAGTAATAATATATTTATTCTGAACATTTTAAACATTTTTTTATATTAGAAGTGATCACACAAATATATTTAAAGAATGTATAATTAAGTGTTTTTATTTTTTTTTACTTTATATAATAATTTAGTTGGGCTTAGTTAATGCTTTTTTTGTTTGAACTTAACAACAATAATTTATTTTTTATTTAATTAAAGATATTAATTGGAAGTGATCACATGGAATTTACTTTCTATTTCTTTTAATTTTGTTTTACTTGGTAATGGAAAAATCTTGTTTTTGTATTATTTGATTTTTAGGATTTAAGTATTACAAAATTATATTAATTTTTATTAGATTGACTTCTTCTAAATTATATTTTTATTAAATTTCATCTCTTGTGTGCCAACCCGCCAACCTGCCCATATTTAACTAAGCCGAACTGCATGGTTTGGAACGAAAATAAGGCAAATTCGATTTTAATTTTTTGCCACCCACCCACGTTGGGTCGGGTTAATTTTTTAATATCAACCCACCCAAACCCGCCCACGCTCGCCCCTAATCTTCTAGTCTAATATGCTCTGTCATGCTTAGCTGTCGTCTCTGCTCCACCACCATGTCAACTACTGCTTTTCCTCCTCCATACCTAGCTAAGCATTT
Organism: Thlaspi arvense; assembly: GCA_911865555.2. NCBI lineage: Eukaryota > Viridiplantae > Streptophyta > Magnoliopsida > Brassicales > Brassicaceae > Thlaspi > Thlaspi arvense. Next base: position 18,965 of record CAJVSB020000061.1, read on the forward strand.
ATATTTTTGTTTCCACTCTTAGCCTTCTCAATTTTATCTTCTATTTGCTCTATTAATATGTATACATTGCCCTGTTTTCCTTATTTTTTTGATAACTATTCTATATGTATTATTATATATTTTTTATTCAGAATTTTTTTGTATTTTTATATTATTTTGTGGCTTTTGAATTCTGCTACTTTGCTTAAATAGGCTTTCTATATTTTTTTAACCTAGTGCTTTATTATAGAGATCTGAGCAATATGTTTCATTATCTTTCTAACCATCTAGAGTTGATGCATGAATGTCATTACTACCTATTCTTGGACACACACCGGATAGGGAAGACACATTGGATAAGACTGACATGGACCAATAGTTTATAGGTATTTTTAGAACATATTTGTATTTTTAATTTCAATATATTTTTTATTTTATAAATAGAATTTCAAATTTTTAAATTTTAAATTCATGTATAGTTACTAATAATTTATTAAATACATTAAAAAATTAAATGTAAAAATTTCAATAAACAATAGATTTGGGAATATAAAAAATGAAATATAAAAATATAAAATAAATTAAAAATTATTAAAATATCAAATGGAAAAAATAAAATGAAAATCAAAATAATACAAACATAAGAAAAATGGATAAAAATTCAATTGAAAATTCCTGTCAAAAATGTTGTCAAAAATTTTTCAACAGAAAGCTTTTCCATTGGAATTCATTTCTGAAAACTGTTTTCCGATGGTATTGTGTCCATCGAAAATTTCGTCAAAAAAAGAACATTTTTGACAAAAACTGTCAGTCAAAAATCTACTATTTTCTTGTAGTGTGTCTCAATTATCGAGCATGATAAAGTTGAATTCTTTTATGTATTTGTGCACCAAAACCCCTGTGTTTTAGCTTTTGCAGCGACTTTCTTGCAAGCCATTTGGTGTTGCAAGAAAGGAACTATTCCTTTAACTCATTCTTCAACTTCTCCCACAAGCTTATCTTTGGTCTCTTGGTGGTCTCATCCTACACTATCTTTGACATCCACCATAGCTTCTACATCCCATGTCAGATACATGGTAGTGATAAAAACTTTCTCACTATCTGGGACTTTTATAGCCATAAAGTAATTCTCCATGTTCTAAAGAATATTCTCCAACTCTTTGGCACTCCAGGTGCGTCAAATGCCTTTGGTTCAGGCACTTTGAGTTTCTTGGTGCCTTCAGTTTTTAAGCCGCTCTTGACAGCTTTACTCACAATGACCAACTACTTCAACAGCTTTTGTCAAGTCAACTAGGTTATTTGTACAAACCCAAACTTCTCCTTCATGGGCACTATTAGGGTCTTGACTATAGTAGGAAGAACAATTATCTCGTTTACTATCTACCATAGTCTCTCGATCACTGAAGGAGAAATCAACATCATCTTCTAAAGCCCTTTAATCATTTCTTGTATATGCTCAACAACAAGGCATAAAGTGATTTCAATCTCTTGAGAAGTTTAGCCCAGTAGCATCTTTATCCATCAAGCATCTTCCTCGAGAGCTAAGAATCGATTGTTGGAGATCATGATAGATTGGTTGGCCATGTCTAAGAATCCCTAAGCTAACCTATAGCTCTTATTCTAGGTTGTCATCAAGTTTGCAGAAGCCCAAATTCTTTTTTAAATAATCCAAAGATCAGGTTATTTCCACTATAAATAGTAAGCCTCATTTCTATTTTTTCATTCCTCACCAAAACATTAAGTTTTAGCTCCTTTTCCACCCTTGCATGTGCCCCCACGCACCTATCAAGTTTTTGGTCATTTTGTCCCACGCGCCTCACGCACTTGAAGTCCACCTTTCTATAGTTTCAAGTGCCACACATGCCCACATCTTTTGCCTCACACACTACTACCTCTCTTCTTTTTCTCCTACACCCGCAAATGGATGAAATAACCAACTCTCCCTCTTGCTGAGCAGCATGACTATTGAACTAGAAGGCCACCTTTTCAAGAACTTCGTTGGTGGTTCTTCGTTATCACGATTGGTGCCCAAAAGCCCAATTTTCCCAAAACCCAATAAACACACACCTACGAAACAAAGAAGAAAAAGAAAAACATAAGAAAGCAAAAAGCAAAGACACAACCAATCTACGAAAAAAACTTTCTTTTTGCAACCTTATTTAAGCCTCCAATTGGAATATTACAAGTAATCTCCCTGTCTCTCTCACACCTTAACCTTCTCTTAAGTCTCTTTGGATTGCAAATCTCAAGAACAACAAAGCTTTGACCTCTTTTTGTAGACCTCAAAGGAGCTTAAGTAGATAGATCTTAGTTACCTAAGAGATTGACTCAATCTCTTTACAAATTGGCTTTCCCAATTGAATGATCCCAAGCTAAACCCCATATCTTGGATTTGAGTTGCATATAGAACTAATCCACATATGATGGCATTGTTTGAACCTGCAGATAACCAACAACTCCATCTACGATTTAGTTTTGATTCTCCTCCAACAACCAAATTCGACTTTATCTATTGAATTGGTTTCCTCATATATAAATTCCTCTTTGGATTAAACCTCCTTTGCTTGATTTTTGGATTCTAGATATGATCCATAATTTTGTTTTGGATAGCATAAGCAATGGGCAAACAGATTCACCCGAATAAGAACGATCTAATCAGAATAATTGTAGAAAAAAAACTGAATTAAAATTTATCAATAAAAAGCCAAAAATATTTATACAATTGATTTTAGAGAATTCTATTTAAATCCTAACAATAACCCTTTTACGAACCCAATCTCTCTTGCACCAATTTATCTTGGATTGTTGGAACATCTCCAACTCTTTATTCTAGGGCATCTCAAATGTTAACCATTGGAACGTCTCCAACCTTTGACCTTAAGATGGCTAAAATCAATTATTAAATGGTGAATTCTTGTCAGAAAGTTTTGGTTGAGTATTAAACTTCTTGAGGTATTTTTTCCCTCTTCTTGAACTTTTTGAAGGTATTTTTTTCCTCTATTTTCAATTAAAAATAATCTCCTTTTTATAAAGAAAAGTCTTAAAGGAGGTCGGACCCCTAAAGAATAAAGGCTCTTTAAAAGATATTATTACTCTCCTGAGATAATTATGGAAATATAAATTTTATATCCTTAATAAATCTAAACCTAATCTTAAAAATAAAAATAAAAATATAATCCATATCAAATTCAAATATTTCAAAAAAATCCTTCTGGATCATACCTCATTTCCTTTACGAGAACTAGCTCGCAATAGTTTTAGTTCTGATAGTGTGCCTGTATTGATATTATTTTGTCCATTGGATCTATGGTGGACTGCAAGTGCTTTGATTGCTTTGTTGCTAGATTTATTTCATACCATCCACAGCAACGAACAATGCTCTGATACTAAAATATGATGTATAATTTTTTTTTAATTTGATGACACGAGCAATGGCCAAATAAATCTACTTAAACAAAAACAATCTAGGTTCAACTAGAATAATTGTAAAAAAACTGAATTGAAATTTATTAATAAAAAACTAAAAATACTTATACAATTGATTTCAAAAAATATAAACCTTAATAAGAATCAAATTATAACTCCAATTTTTCTTGCACTAATTTATCATGAACTGCTTAAATGTTTCTAACTCTTTATTCTAGGACACCTCAATTGTGGACCGTTGAAATGTCTCTAACTCTTTACCTTAGAATGGCTAGAATCAATTGTTAAATGATAAATTCTTGTCGGAAAGTTTTGGTTGAGTCTTCAACTTTTTGAGGTATTTTTTTCCTTTTCTTGAACATTTTTAGTAGTATTTTTTCCTCCTTTTCCAATAAAAATAATTTCCTTTTTATAGAGAAAAATTAACCCTAAAGATTAAGATTGTCTCTTGAAATAATTATAAAAATTTAAATTTTATATCCCAAATAAATATAAACTTAATCTAAAAATTAAAATAAAAATATAATCACTAATCAAATTCAAACATTTCAAAAAGTATCCTCCCGATCAAGATGGTCAATCTTTCATCAGCCTCACACATGGCTTTTCTGGTGCACAACCCACGCATTGACACCGATCAGCCTTCTCGGGCATTAATTCCGAATACTTCGTGCGTCGTTAACGTCATTCGCTCCACTTGGCATTGTTACCAACTCCGCCCGAGTCCACCAGCGAGCTCCTTGGTCATGATATAGAAGCCTGGAAGTTTCTTTGCTTCCCAGACCCGAATATGCAACCTCTCTGACTAGATTCCCTTTGCCATGCCCAATCTAGCCTACTTGCCTTCATTTTTCAATCTACCTGGGTCAGTCCACTAGGCTGACCCAAGCCTAATGGCTCAAGCCCGACCCAACTATCTTTGGGCTTGCCCACTGCCCATGGGTGACTTAGGTCCGGTGTGATACCAACCATTCCAAAGACCCCGTGAGCATGTAAAGGCAAATATGAATATGGACCCATGCAACAACTAAGATAGTAAATTGATCAGATTCAAATCAAATCAAGATAATTTAAATTTGAATATAATTATAAATGTATATAATTAAATTTAATTTAAAATTTTATAAGATTTTTATCTATCATTATCATATTCGAATCTAATAAAAATTGAAATTCGAGTAAAAAATTTAATCTGAATAATAATTAATAATAATTAAAATAAAATAACCAACAAGTACAAGACATGTAAAATCAAATAAATTGTTATTTATAAATTATAACAATTCATGTAATATTTATGTTTAATTATTTTGATTTTATTAAAATATAAAAAAATCTAGAAATAAATTGTTATTTATGAATAATTGAGAAGAATTTTTATTATATAATATATTACAAAAGTTATGATAGGATTCTAGTATTTTATAAAATTATCAAATTTTATTTGTATTATAGTTAGAACTTAGAAAACTTTGTAATCAATTTATTCAAGTGTTTCATAAAATTTCAAAAGTAATTTATTAAATATAATGCCTAATGAAAAAGCTAAAATTAGAAAAAGTAAAAGAATATTCTAGAATTGTTTAGAAAAAATATACATTATCTATTAAATAAAAGGTATCACAAATACAAATTAGTAGATTATTAATTATAATGTCACATATATTTCATTATATATAAAAGTATTTATTAAAATATCTATATATATATATGATTATTAATTAAATAAAAAATATTATTAAAACATTTAGATTCAAATTTTTTACTGATCAAATTATTTAATTTCATATCTAGTTCACTTATTTCGAATTACGGATATTTATAATCAGATTTAATTTATCGGATATTTTAATTGGTTGAAAAATTTAAAATTTAAATCAAATTTGAGTCAAATTCAGATTAAAATTAAATCCATTGACAGCTCTAGCAATAGCCACATTGAGATGGTTTAATGACAATTCACTTCCTCTAGCCGATGCTAGTATGAAGGTTGTGGCTTACATGGTCTGAGATGGTTGGTTCAACCAGTTCAACGTGTAACCGATGATTGGATGGTCTGAGTTATGTAATCAACTAAATTGTTTTTACCAAAGGATTAGGTTAGACCGAACACGGCGGCCAATTTTTAGCAGTGGAATCAGTAATGATCAGTAATTGAACTGCCACAAAAATATAGTACTTAAAAGACAAAGAACCAAACCAATGTACTCCAACCATCTACATGTAAAGTTTCTTAAAATATTTCATTATATTTTAAACACACGTATTTTTAACATTCTATAGTTAATTATAAATTCAACTGCCGGAATGATGTGATAATTATGACGAAATCGACAATCAGGATGAACTAGAATACACTTCGAAATTCTGAAGTTAATTTGGCCATTGATATGGGATTATTTAAATTCAGTGGATATGAAAGAAATTCTCCAACTAACAAATATTTACATGCAATGGAAATAATACAAATAGTTAATTTAAATTGTTATTGTATTATTGCTTGTTTGATTATTTATATGAAAATAGTCTCCTTACTAATGAAATTAAATAATTGTCAGAAATATACTAATGTTCGTTAGGCAATTTAAGTAGTTCTATTGTTTTTACAACCATCCTAAATATACTAATATTAGGATATACGTTTAAAGAGAATTTTGTTTTTACTTAAAGTTGATTTATCAGTGGTTTTAAGTAATTAATAGCTTATTTATGCACTTGATAAAAAAATAAGTAAAAACTTTTCGAGTAATATAGATAAATAAATAAATAAAATCAATACATGTTTTAACTTTTTTATCTTTATAATAGTTATTTTTAATCTTATGTCTTATTTATATATTGAGTAAAAAATATTCTCATTCTCTAGATTTACTTAAATAATACTTAACTTAATTTTTACCATAAAAATACATTTTCCTCATTTAACTAACTATTGACTAACAACTACTTAACGATTTTGTTAAAAATAGGTGAACATAATATAATTTAAATGCTTAAGTTATCTATCTAATTAAAAATTAAAATATTATTTAATTCAATTCAAAAAATTTAAAATTTAAAATTTTTAAATTAAAAATTTCTAACAATTAAAATATTTAATTTTTAAAACTTTTTATTTTATGATATTTTAATTTTGTTTCACATTTTTTACTTTAAATTACACTCAATCCTCTTTTAATTTAAATGATACTCAGGCCATTTTTATTTTGACATTTAAATCAAACCAAACAATAGTGAAATAAAAATTATTTCAAAACTAAAAAATAGAATTAAATTACCAAAAGTTATTTTTTGATTATTTTTAAAAAATTAAAAGTAAGAATTTTAAAATAATTTTTAAGTGAATAATAATATTTAATTTTTAATTAAATGATATTTAATTTTAATTAGATGGGTAATCAAAGTATATCAAATTGTGTTATTCTCACATTTTTTTTAATAAAACTATTAATTAACTATTAGTCAACAATTAATCAAACGATGAAAATATTTTTTTATAATAAAAATGAGATTGAATGTTATTTAATTAAACCTGGAGAGAGAGGAGTATATTTTATTTTTATATTTTTTATAATAAATATTATATCCTTAAATAAACGAAATCAAGTAATATATTTTGTAGAAGAGCTTGCAAGGTGGAAGCTGAATTAACAGAGCAAGGAGGAGGAGACATCACCATATATGCCATCATGAGAAATAGGTCCTGACTTAAATATTTGGGAAGGGTAAGGAAACCAGGATGAGTATAATTATTGACAGCGGGAGCATGCACAGCTTCCTTGATTATGATACATTGCGGGACCTCAATTGCTTAATACACGAAACTACTCCTTGAATGGTGACAGTAGATGATGGTGGGAAGATAATTAGAAAGATAAAGTGCCCCAGTTTTTCTTGACAAATGCATAAGTATACATTCAAAGCAGATCTAAGGAATTGGCCCATGGGTGGTTACAACAAAATCCAGTGACTCTTGACTACGAAGGAAGGGAAGAGGGGGATGATTGTCCAGAAGGAAGGCAAGAAGATTACACTATAAGGGTTAATGATTCTGTAGAACCTAAATTTTTAGGGGAAAAGGAATTTATAAGTTCAATTCCACCATTTTTTCATGGAATTGTTCACGTTTTTGCGATCAATATCGACACAGAACAAGAGTGGGTACCCCTAGCAATTGCTGAATTACTAGTGGAATTTGAATATGTATTTTAGGAACCAATAAACATGCTACCTGAAAGAAAGATAGAACATGAAATTGTATTGAAACAAGGCTCACAGCCCATAGCCCAACACCCTGCCGGTACTCACACATAATAAAAAATGTTATCAAAAAAATGGTGGAAGCATGCTGAAATATGATATAATCTCACTTAGTAATGGCCCTTTCGCTTCTCCTTCACTCCTTGCCAATAAGATTGTCAATAGAGTAAATTTTAATCCAAATTTGATTTAATTATTTAAAATTTTTAATTAATGAATAAAAGATTCAAAAGATGTGATTAATTATAAAAGTTCGTAATCTAAAATAAATTAAACAAATATGAATTTTGTCTGATTCAATTTATTAAAAATTTAAATCCGAATATATATTTATATGTAACAAATAATATATATGACATATAATATATCACTATATAAACTTTATCAAATTTTAATTAAAAAATTATTTTTCTTAAAAATAGAATTGAAACAAATTTTTATATTTTTATAAAATCAAAAATGGAGAATAAATATATTGATGGATTAAATGTAATTGTTATATATTAGCTGTAACGCAATCTCAAATATAATATTTGTAGTGAAACAAATATGTTTATACTATACTTTTATATCCTAAAATTATTTATTAGTTCATTTTTATTAAGAATTCTTATTTTGATTTTGAATCATTTTTTTAAAATATAAAATAATAAATATATGATAATTTAATAATTTAGATTCATATTATTGTGTAGAATATTGGATTTTATATAAATTCGAATATAGTACCAATAAGCACATATTCAATAGGATTTCTGGTTAAATTCAAGTTTAGATTCAGATCTACTATGATCTAGCATGAATTCGATCCATTAACATTCTTACTTATCAAGAAAAAGGAACATGCTATCCCTCAGTTTGTTAGATATTAATAATAATTTTCATGGTCAAAATTAATAAATTGGGGGTGCTTATTTTCATAAACAAAAAGCAATATAATTACAGAAAAAGAAGTTGAAGCCACATACCACCAATGATCGCAGCTGTGGAGGACAAGCCGGCTTCTCAAACCAAGCCTCTTGAAGAGCGTGGGAACATTACGAAGGATCAGGATAGCCAAGAGCAATGGTGTCACCAATGATCGCAACTATGGAGGACAAGCCGGCTTCTCAAACCAAGCCTCTTGAAGAACACGGGAACATTACGAAGGATCAGGATAGCCAAGAGCAACGGTGTCACGGACTTTCTTCCAAAGCACTATAATTAGTTATGATTGTTATTATGCTTTATAACATAATTAACATCCAAAAAATGTATTAATTACAAATATAATATTTTATACTAATTTTAAGTATTTATATATAATTAACTATATGTTTCCAATATTATTTGTTTTCAATTCGTAAATGAAAGGATGAGCAGACTTGTGTTGAGCAGAATTGTGTTTTTTGGCCAAATCAGTCACCACCTAAAGGAATTCACATGGGTTCTTTTGGTGATGCTTCAAACAAGGATTTCGTATAATGGAGAAAATGAAGATGAAATGATGGAAAATGGGATGATGGAAATAATGTAACAGAGGAGACGGGGTTGCAATTCAATTTATAAAATAGTCAATACAAATTAAATCACAAGCAACAAGTCAAATTCAGCACAATTATAGAAGTATTAGGCTGAAAAGTTTAAACCTATTATCAAACTTACTTTATAAAAGGAGAAGGAACATTCATACTGTAATCCATTATCAGTCCCTGGTCTCTAAGTGTTCTTACTCACTATTGTTACATAAAGAGAGTCTTAGATCTAAGTTTAGTTGCGCTTGAAGTTCCTAGATAGTCTAAGCCTAAGTTTAAAAGTACTGAATAGTTGTTAATTGATGATGATGTTAATTCAAATGTCGTTTGAACCTTTTATACTCAGTGTTATCAGTTATTAACTTCATGTCTGGAATGCTTGTCGTGGCTCCCTCAATTAGATAGATCATTCTCTAACACTACAAGAAAAAGGGTAAACACCGACGTAATTTACCGACACAACCCATTTTCATTGGAATACAGACAATATTTCCGACGCAATTACTGCGTTGGTAATTTACGTACGCCATATCGACGCAAAATGTCGTCGAAAATATTACCGACGAAAAAAATTCGTCGGTAAAAATTAATCGTATATTACCGATGCAAAATATTCATCGGTAATCAATAAAAAAAAAGAAAAAATTACCAACACAAACTCATGCGTCTATAATAAATAAAAAAAAGAAAAAAAATTACCGACACAACATGTTGCATTGGTAAATAAGTAAAAAAAAGAAACAAATATTACCAATGCAAATTTGCATTGGTAATAAATAAAAAGAAAAAAATGTTACTAACGCAAAGCCAGGCGTTGGTAATAAATAAAAAAGAATAAAAAAATAAATATTACCGACGCAAAGCCATGCGTCAGTAATAAATGAAAAAAAATATTACCGACGCATATCCTGCGTCGGTAAAAAATGAAAAAAAGAAAAAAAATATTACCGACGCACGCCCTGCGTCGGTAACAAAAAAAAAAAGAAGAAGAAAAAATTACCGACGCAAATTTGCGTCGGTAATTTGAAATTGTTCGCCGATAATGGGCGGCAACACGAATTCTAAGGTGCGTTGTACAAGGAATTACCGACGTAGTGCATCGGTAATTCCCCGCATTTATGCTCCTCGGCCCCGACCCCCCCGGCCACCGTCTTCATCTCTCTGTTCTCTCTCCCTTTTCTCTCTGTTTTCTCTCTATGTTTTGCCCCGCTGCACGCCGCCTCCCCGCTGCACACCGCCGCCACACCGCAACGCACTGGTACGATCAATCTGTCCCATTTGTTTAATTTTACATAATGAATGCAATAGTTGCGTATATGTTTATATATACATGCGTGATTGCATATATATTATGTTTTTTTATGTTGTTTATACTTTTTTTTAACCTTTTATTATGTTTTTTTTTATTGCTTATTGAACGGGACAAGGCCGGCCCTGCCCAGCTAGGCCAGCCCTACCCGGCTTGGCAGCCTAGCAGGGCACTGGGTCGGCTCGGCCTTGCAGCCTAGCTGGGCCGCTAGGCCGGCCCGGCTGGGCTGTTCGCCCAGCAGACTAGGCCGCTGGGCCGCCCAGCTACTAGGTCAGCCTGGCCCATTAATTATTTAAAATATTAATTAATTTAAATATTTAAAATATTCAATAAATAGTATTAATTTAAAATATTATAAGAAACAATAAAATATTAATGTAAAATATTATTAATAAAATCCAATAAATAATATAAATTTAAAATATTGTTAACAAAGCCCTATAAACTATTATTAATAAAATAAAATTTAACAAAATCCAATATAATTATATTAATTTAAACTATTATATAAAAAAATAAAATATTAATGTAAAATATTATTAACAAAATCTAATAAATAGTATTAATTTAAACTATTTTTTAATAAAATAAAAGATTAATTTATAATATTGTTAACAAAGCCCAATAAACTTTATTAAATTAATAAAATTTAACAAATTGCACTAGAGAGTAATAATGTAAACTATTATTTAAAAAATAAAATATTAATGTAAAATATTATTAAAAAAAATTAATAAATAATATCAATTTAAACTATTTTTTACTAAAATAAAAGATTAATTTAAAATATTGTTAACAAAGCCCAATAAACTATTATTAATAAAATAAAATTTAAAAAAGTCCACTAGAGAGTATTAATTTAAACTATTATTTATAAAAAATAATATATGAATTTAAAATATTATTAACAAATCCAATATAATAGTATGAATTTAAACTATTATGTTAAAAAATAAAATATTTATTTAAAATATTATTAACAAAGGCCCAATAATAGTATTAATTTAAACAATTATATAGAAAAATAAAATAGTAATTTAAAATATTATTAACATATTTTTTAAACAAAGAAAATAAACTAATGAAATAAAATGTTATTAGAATATTGTTTAATAAAGTATTTTAAAAAATTATGCTAGTTTAACACATTAAAATTGTATAAAGAATTGAAATAATATTTTAATTATTTATTTAATGACACTTGAAATATATTTTAAGCATACGCATTAATAAATATTATAACTACAAATTTAATGAATTAAAAGTTAAAATTAAAAATATTATTTAATCATTAAAGAGATATCTTAAAAGTAATATTTAATAAGCTTTATAACTATCGTAAATCAAAGTAAATAACATAAACTTATATTAATCATAAATTTTTGGAAATGTGTTATATTTAAGTAGTTATATATTTAATTTGATTAAAATAAAATTTTGAATGTTATAACAAATAGAACATATTTTTGTTGTTTATTCGTAGATATGAAAATTTCAAAACATCGTCGGTAGATGTATAATAGGTTTCACGCGGGTAGAAGGGGATTGAAATCAGAATTTGTGAATGGTGTTGATGAGTTCCTCTCGTATGTTTACCAACAATCGGAACTCATAAGAGAGAGGATACTTCAGTGTCCTTGTTGTAAATGTAAATGTTTGAAGTATTTAGAACCTAATACAGTTAAGATTCATCTTTGTCAAAAGGGATTTATGGAAGGGTATTGGTATTTGACTTATCATGAAGAGGAACACAATATTGAAATAAGTAGGGCTTATGATGTTAGTGATTCTCCGAATAATCAACCTAAGAATTTAAATAGATATCAGAAGATGATATATGATTCTAGTAGGCCTGAGTATTATGCTCATTTTGAGTAGAGAATGGATGATGCTCCTAATGCTAATGCTCAAAAATTTTTTGACTTACTAAATGTAGCAAATAGACCATTATGGCAAGGGTCTCGTCATTCTGAATTGTCTGTTACAACTAGATAATGAGCATCAAGTTTGATTGGAATGTTGCGCAGCAGTGTGTTGATTCGATGGTTGAGCTTATGCGTAAAACGAATCCTTATCAGGATATTCGCATACCGGGATCTTATTACGAGGCTAAAAAATTGGTGTCAAAGTTAAGGTTGCAAGCAATGAAAATTGATTGTTGTGAGAATGGTTGTATGTTGTACTACAGAGATGACATTGATGAACTTTCATGTAAATTTTGTCAGAAACCAAGATATCGACCACGTAGAGTAGGGAAGGAAAATTTCAAAAATATGGCAGTAAAGTCAATACATTATTTGCCACTTATTCCAAGATTGCAAAGGTTGTATGCATCAATGAGTTCTTGACCTCATATGAGATGGCACTATGAAAATAGGTGACCTCGGGGTGTTTTGAGTCATCTATTAGATGGGGAAGCATGGAAGCATTTTGATAGAGTATATCCTGACTTTACAATTGAGTCTCAAAATATAAGACTTGGATTATGTTCTGATGGTTTTACTCCATTTAGTCAGTCGTCCAAGTCATATTGTTGTTGGCCTGTAATTGTCACTACTTATAATCTTTCACCAAAAATGTGTATGACAAAACCTTACATATTTTTGACATTTATTATACCTGGACCAAAAAATCCCAAGAGCTTAATTGATGTTTATTTGCAGCCTTTTGTTGATGAATTGAAGTTGTTGTGGCACATAGGTGTTTTGACATATAATGTTTGTACAAAACAAAATTTTATGTTGCGTGCAGCTATAATTTAGACAATCAATGACTTTCCTGCATATAGAATGTTGTTTGGGTGGATGACTGCTGGTAAATTGGCTTGCCCTTATTATATGGAGAAAACAAAGGCTTTTACTCTAAAGTATAGTGGTAAGAATTCATAGTTTGACTGTTATCGTCAATTTTTGCCATGTGATCATGTATTTAGGAGGAATAAAAGAGATTTTATAAAGAATAGGGTTGAAACTGATGAGCCGCCACCTAGACTATCTGGTGAACAATTGTGAGATAGAGTTTGCTCTCTTCCCAAAGTGGCTGAGCATGGTCGATCTAGATTACCGGGATACAGGGTATACCATAATTGGATTAAGCAGAGTATATTTTGGGAGCTTCCGTATTGGAAAATGCTTTTGATTAGGCATAATTTTGATGTGATGCATGTTGAAAAAAATGTTTTTGATAATATCTTTTATACTTCAATGGATATTAAATTGAAAACAAAAGATAATATCAAAGCAAGGATTGACTTGGCAGATATTTATAGGCGGCGGGATATGAAACTTGTCACGTTGTCTAATGGAAAAATTGTGAAATCGAAAGCAAAGTACAGTCTAACTGTTGATGAAAGAAGAGTTGTGTGCAATTAGGTTAGAGAATTGAAAATGCCAGATGGATTTACTTCTAATTTGGCAAGGTGTTTTGATCCACAAACGAGTAATGTACATGGAATGAAAAGTCATGATTGTCATATATTTATGGAGTGTCTAATTCTGATTGCTTTCGATTTTTTACCTGATGCTGTGTGGAAACCTCTTACCGAATTAATTCAGTTTTTTAAAGATTTATGCTCTACTACACTGAAAAAGGAGGATTTATTGCAACTAGAGCAAAATATTCCAGTAATATTGTGTAAATTTGAAAGAATTTTTCTACCAGCATTATTTGATTCAATGGAGCATCTAATTGTACACCTTCCATATGAGGCCAGAGTTGGAGGACCTGTTCAATACAGACGGATGTATCTATTTGAAAGGTAATGGTCTTGGTCCAAATTTTTTTTTTTGTATATTCGTGACATAATTGTAAAGAATAATACCATTTAATATTTTGGTTTATATATTTTAAGGTGTATGAGAGAGTTCAAAAGATCTGTAAAGAATAAAGCACGAGTTGAGGGTTTCATATGTGCGCAATACTTGGCTCGTGAAAGTTCACATTTCACTTCATACTATTTTGAGGCCGGCGTGTTGTCATCTAGAACAAGACTGCCTCGAAATGATGATAGTGGTGTGCGTAGTGGTCTCCCAACGCTCTCAATTTTTAATTAACCTGGTCGTAATTCTAGAGTTTGTGCAAATAGATATCTATCAGAATAAGAGATATATTTTGCAACTTTGCACGTTCTTCTAAATTGCAATGAAGTACAACCATTCATTGAGTAAGTTTTACTTCAAAATTATTCGAGTTATTTTTATAACATTTATAGGTTGATAAATAATGTAGTGTTGTTTATTTTTTTATTTGTAGTTTTTTTTTACATTTGAATGGCGTAAGTCAAGAAGATGCTGGGTCACGGATTCAAAATGAATTTCCCGCCTGGTTAAGGCTTACGTAAGTATATCATTTACACGTGAAGTTATGATATTATTTTATGTAGTTAACTTTTTCTCAATATATTATAAATAGGTACACGATCCTGCCAATGGTGTCACAAATCCGCACTTACGTGATTTAGCATTAGGGCCAAATTTAAGTGTGAGATCGTACCACAAGTATTTTGTGAATGATTATAAGTTCCACATAGATGAATACTCCAAGGAAGGAAAACTGTTAATAGTGGTGAATGTGTAAAAGGTGTTAGCAGTGTGAGAGAAATTAAATATTATGGTGTCATTCAAGAAGTTATAGAATTGAAATATCCACACGAACCTATAAAAGGGTGGTTTTGTTTTCGTGTAAATGATTTGATCCAAGAAGACCTCAAGGTACAAGAGTTCATCCCGTTTATAACATTGTTGAGCTTAATTACAGTAGGGAATATAATCAATATGATCTGTTCATCATTGCTCAAAATGCTGGACAAGTTTATTATATTCCTTATCTAGCCATTCGAAGAGACAAGGCCCATTGGTGGGTGGTTATGAAAACAAAACCAACCGAGCGAATAGAAATTGAGAATGTAAGTGCTGAAGAAGTTTATCAAGAAGGGTTTATGTCTCATGTAATGCCTGTAATTGATGTCGATCCATTAGATGGATTGCGTCATGAAGCAGGATTATACGACAAGATTGATCCAGGACAGTTGGATCAAGAACGACTGAAAAAAGATGATCAACACAAAAATGAAGATGAGGAAGACGACACTGAACCATTGGGAGATTATGAGGAAAAAGAGGAGGAGGATGAAAAGGTGGCGAATGAGGATGATCAAAGTTGTTCAAATTGAATTGTTGCATTTTTGTTTTGTATGTTTTCTGACAATGTATTTTCTCCTATATTTTTGAGTTATTAATATGTTTTTTTCATTGTATAATAATTTGTTTCTTTTCTTAATTTTGGAACTATAGAGGTTATTAAAAAATAAATTAAAAATTATATTATAATTTAAAATAAGTTAAGTAATACTTCATTCTATCTTATGTAATTTTAAGAAAAAAATTATATTTATATATATAAATATATATCAATGTAGATGAGCGTAGACCAGATAAGGGTAAGGGGATAGATACTGGCCGCTCGAAGGAGCGGCGCAATCATCCAGTACATGACCCATCAGGGCCCTTACCGCCAGTTATTATTAGGGAGCCCCACGATCCTACCCATGCCTATTATAATTACGGGGCTCCACATTCTTAGTATGTGTCATGACCTCCTCAGTTCATGCCTACTCCCGAATACATGCCGATTCCATCGACTACTGGAGGCCCTGCTTCACCAGCCTCTACCTACAATGCGGCTGCCTCTACTGATAGCGCTGCTCCTTCGGTTCCCGTACCAGATTCTTCTCCATCCGACCCTGCTTGAGTCGGATCATCTGGCACGTGTTGTAACACTTCTAGGAAGACGCTGATCAGGCCCGTTGGTGACGTCGGGTAAGTATTATTCAAAAAATTTTAATAAATATTTCTTAATGCATCAAATATCAGTATTAATTTTATAATTTTTTGCTGTTACAGATTTCATCCTTCAACGGCTGCTACTCATGCTATCACAGTGGTCATTCGGGCGAAGTTCACCTCGTGTTATCCACATGGAAGACAATTCCTCGTGATTTATGGTTTGATGAGTTTTGGGTTCGTATTTCAATGCAGTCATGGTTAAATATTTTCTTATATGTAATATTAATTGATATTTTATTAACAGTTTATTTTTATCTTCACGCAGAAATATTGTACATGGGATCCACACGACGAGCCAGTCATTAGATGGATATTTAGTACTCATGGATCTCATAGGCTTTCTGATATGCTTAGAGATGCCCGGATTAGAGGCAGGCCAGACTGGATCCCGCTTTCTGTGTGGGAGGAGCTTCAGGCTTATTGGAGAGGATAGAGATTTACGAAGGTAAGCTCTCAGAATAAGGGGAACTGCCGTTCTGAAAAAAGCAGTTCTCTCTACACGAGAGACTCTATTCCACCCCATGACCATGCTATGAGGATGGTAAGTCTTGTACATAAGTTTTATTATTATCTCATAATTATAAATAATAACAAAATTTTTATTATGTATAATTGCAAGAAAAAGAGACCAGGAGGACTCCCCATTTTTGAGGACTTTAAGCATACACATGTTAAGAAGAAAGATGGTGAGGAGGTGTGGGTGGACTAGCGATCGGAGAAGACTTATGTAGGTAAATTTTATTTCATATCTTCATTAAATTTTATGTAATCATACTTATTATTTATTAACTTTTTATAATTAACATTTTTAATTATTAAACTTATTTTATGATATACTTTGTGTATGTAGGCTGACTTCCAGGCTGCCTAATCCTCCTAGTCGACACCCGAGGAGACGTCTATCCTAGAGTCTCAGCGGATAGCAGAACTCAGTTGTGGGAGAAGTGCGCTGGGGGGAGAGCCTTCGGCCGTGTATACAGTCTTGGACAGCAGAGTTCTTCTCCGTCAGTCTACTATCCTCCATCCGACAGTGCGGATCAGTCGGTGAGATCGGAGGTACAGACTCTCCGTCAGAAGAATCATAAGCTACGGGAGAAGGTGGGGAGCATGGAGCTTACCCTTCATCACTTGATTAAGGTGGTTGAAGGGATGAGGAGTACACCACCTGATCAGTCATGCCCTTCGGTGCCTGCTTACAATTCTGACTCCTCTGCATCTCAGTCGGGCGATGGTGGCTATCGGAAGTGATTTTTCTTTTTTTGAGATTTTGTTTCATGTATATGCTTAGTGACACTCCATTTTATATTTATAATAAGATATTTTTAATATTATTTATACACATGTTATTTCAATTTTATGTAAATGTCTTAAATAAATTAACATAAAATATATATTTCAAAAAAATTTTAAATTAATATTAAAAATTAAATAATAATAATAATTTATTAATTAATACTAAAAAAGAATTAAATAATTAATAATACTAATAACAATTTAATATTTAATAATTAAAAAAATAATAAATTCATTTCCGATGCAATTTTCCAACGCAACATTTTGTGTCGGAAACTTCCAACACAATATTTTGTGTCGAAAAATTTTTGACGCAATTTTTGCGTCGGAAATTTCCTTCGGTACTTTCCGACACAATTTACGGCCCAATTTTTGTCAGAAATTTCCGACGTAAAATTTTTTGCGTTAGTAAATTTTTTCCGACGGCCATATTTCTGACGGAAGCTTTTGCGTTAGTAACACTATTTTTGACACAAATTTCTGCCTTACCGATGCAATTTTTGTGCCAGTAATTGGCCTTTTTCTTGTAATGTAACTTCTTTGTGAGTGACCAACAAGACGCAATTTTTGTGCCGGTAATTGGCCTTTTTCTTGTAATGTAACTTCTTTGTGAGTGACCAACAACTTTTACTTTGCAAAAATATCTAATATGGATCATTTTGTTTATTTTAAACTCTACAAGTCAAACTGCACAAGTCCTTGAATCTGACCTTAGAATTCAACCTATTTCATACTTCGAACTTCAAATGCCCTAGGTTCAACATGATTGATTACAACCACTTACACTATTTAATTATAAATGTAAAAAGGAAAAATTCTTATTTCACTCTATGTCAATAACAATACATGATACTCAAATTTATATACAAAAGGTCCTAAACTAATAAGGAAAGAATATCAAAGAAGAAATCTCTATGAATATCCTAATTTGATCCTAATTGATCTAATCTATATAGAATCATTCCATAATTAACAATAAACATTATCATTGTAATACTCTAATTTAGGGTTAATTAGAAAAATTTAGAAATTTAGATAGCCTAATTGGAAGAAACAGAAAGTTTAGAGGTCTAATTGAAAATGTAGGGGACACAATTGAACAAATAAAAAAAAAAATGAAGAAACCAAACCTAATGAATAGAAAATGTTAGGGATCGAAATGAAAAGAAGTAGAAAGTCAGGGCCCCAATGCAAAATTCTAAAACTGGGACCCAATCATTGGCCCCTTTCCTTTTTAGAAACATCGATCACGCAATCTAGCTAGTTGCAACATGACCAAATCCTCAATTCAGTGTGTATATAAGTAAAGACAAGCCCTTAGAACAAAACCCCAAAACCAATTTGGTCTACAGTTCTCAAAATCGCCGCTGGAAGCTGATCAAATTGTCGTGACAATCGAGTGGTGAGATTGCCATATTTTCTAGAATTTATCCTCCTCTAACCGCCTTGTCATAGCCAAGTGAGTCATTGCCAGTCACCTACACTTGGTTGTCATGCTGCTAGAGTATTACCAAGTATACTAAAAGAATTTTGGGATAGTTTCTGGGTTTGGGATTTTGGGTGAAGACAATGACCTGAGTGAGGACTTGAGTCTGCATAGAATCTAGTTCTTTCAACAAGATCCAAAGGCTTGGGTTGTGGGCTTGAACTGAACTAGATCGAATTGGGCCAAGTTAGGATTCTAGGCTAGATTTGACTGGGTTTTGGACCAGAATGAGCTAAGCTGAGTTGGGCTAGATTGGGCCTTGAATTGAGTTGTATACTGAGTTAGGTCAAGTATGTACTGGGTTTGGGTTGTAGGGTTGGATCCAAAATTTGGATCCATAATAGTGAGCCGGTTTAGGGGAATAATAGCCGGTTTAATACCAGTTCAAGGTTTAGTTGACCAGTCTAGGACTGTATTATTTGGTTTAAAGCTTTGTCAATGACCATTCGTGATTTTACAGGATTGGTTAAATGTCCTATTAATCGGTTCAGTACTTACTAGGACCAATTCAAAGCCTATTAAGATCAGTTCAGTGTTTTATTAACTAATCTAGTACTAATTAGGACCGATCCACTGCTTGTTAGCATCGATTTAATGTTTTATTGACCAGTTTAATACTTATTAGGACTAGTTCAATACTTATTGACACTGGTTCAATATTCTATTAACTAGTTTAACGTCTTATTAAGGCAATTCATGGACTTGTTAACCTAGTTTAGGACTTTAGATAGTCAGTTTGGAACTTTACTAATCGATTCAATGCTTAATTAACCTAGTTCAGGGCTTTAGAGGGCCGGTTCAACACTTTACTAATCAGTTCAAGGCTTAATTAGCTCAGTTTAAGGCTTTAGGTGTCCATTTCAAGACTTCACTAATCGGTTCAGGACTTAACTAAGCTAACTTTGGATTTTATGAGGCCAGTTTAAGACTTTAGTAATCGGCATTTGACCTTATTTGATTGGTTTGGGATTTTAGTAGCTCCAATATAGGTTTTGGTTGCAAAAAATCTAAATCTTGTACTCGAGTATTAATTATGAGTTATTTAGATACGATTCCTAGATATAATAGAGTTAAACTTTATTGTTTTTGTAATTTTAAATTTCTCAAAAATTTCTCGCTGACCCCAGCACCGAAGACCGAATTTTTTTATTTTCACTAGTTCTATCAATAATAATATGCATTCATGAGTGTTTTATAACTTTCAATATCTATCATAAATTTCTGAATTTATTTGATATATATATGTATATATGTATGTATATATTATTCATTGTTCTTGATTTCTGAAAATTGAACTAATTTATTTTGATAAATGCATACTAGAGACATGTATGTAATTAAACTGAATTTATTTTGTAAGCTAAATTACTTTCTTGATACTATTTGAACTTGTATTCAAAATTTTTGCTTCCTATTGATGTCTATTTTTGTTTATAACTCAAAAATTATGTTGAGGGAGTTTTAAATTAATAAAATACTGTAGCTAATAATAATTAACATTAGACTATGTGCATATTAAATTATATCCCCAATTAGTAAGAATAGTGTTAGATTATTATATTAGGTCAATATGATTAAACTGTATGACTATGTTTATGCAAAATAAGAATTTGTCATAAAATTGACCACTGTGCTATTTATATTCTAAATCACAAACTTCCTAACGTCTCGTTAATTGTGAACACAATGTCTCATTAAACATTTAATGCTATTTCCTTACAACTTATATGCTCGTCCTTTGTACTTATAAAAATATGTTATTATTTACTAAGTCAAATTGATTCATCATTTTATTATTTTTCAAATTTAAATATTGATCTTCTTTTGGATTCTGCTATTTGATAAGATGTTGCAATTCTTACTATATCGATGCTGCGTGTAGGCAAAATACAAGTTAGGTATTGTCCTTTTCTTTTTTCTGATTAGATTATGCTCATATGGATTTTCATAAAAATACTCCATTGATTATAAACAAACTTTCTGCTAATGTATTATTGAACTGTTTTGGTTGAGATTTTGAGCTTTATACAGGTTTAATTATTATTCTCTTGTTTTTAATATTTGATGTTACATACTTAATAAATCTATCCTTGATCAATATTGAGGTGAGAGGAGTCTATTAAGCTTGTTATGGAAAATTCTTTTTCATACTTAATGCCAGTCATGATACAACACTTAAGTTGTGACAATCATAACAAAGTAAAGTTCTTAATCCAAAATACTAACATATTCAATATGTTTTTCCCTAGAACATGTCTAATTTAGGCGCTAACACTGTGCATATCCACTTCCATTGAAGCGTATTAAGAAGTTACTTGCTATAATGAATTTAAAGTTAAAAAATATTTGGTACAAGAGATATTATAATAATAATTCTTTCCGACATTAGAAATCCAAATTAAGCTCCAAAACAACGCTTTCAAAAGCCTAGTTCTTGGGTTTTATAATTTAAAATCCCCAAGTACAGAAAGCTATCAAGGTTTGCTTATTGTTTAAAATTCAAAATTCTAAAGTCATACTTTTTGAAATACCCAAACAGACCCCAATGTTCTTTTCCTAACCAAAAAATAAACTGGTAATTAAGTGCTGCTTTAATAAAAAAAGTAGGTAATTGATTTGCTAATGCACCTGAATCTATGAGCAGCAACCTCAAGAGACAGAGGCCCAGCGTGAAACAAGGGAGTAGAATTTGCCCTGCAAAGCTTAAAATACGGTTCAGTGAACCGTATTGCCTAATTTCTAGCCTTCCCTTTTTCCACCAGTCGTTGAATTATGCCTTGTAGCATTTCGAAATCTTGTTTTTCTTTCCTTTTCCATGTTTGGTCAATCCTCATTCAGAGTCCCAATGGAGATGAACAGATCTTTCCACGACTCTCATTTCTAAAACCCGCTCGTCTCAAAAGCTAGAGAAGTAGAGACCAAACAGATAACAGCAATGGCGAATGGTCCACCCAGTAAAATGTCCTCGGAGTCCAAGGCGTCGGACCGGCAACACCAGAACGTCAAATTTGCGCGGCGGACATCCAGCGGCCGCATTGTCAGCCTGTCCCGGGACGATGACATCGAGTCTACCCAAGAAAACGATTACATCAACTACACCGTCATGCTGCCACCAACCCCAGATAACCAGCCTGGGAGTGCACGTAAGTGTGAAAATTCCTGTTGTTTAATGCTATTTGCACCAATAATTCATGCCAAAATTTGTGTTTTTCTGAAAATATGTCAAACACCAAAATTATAGCAATTAATTTACGGGTTTTGCACTTGACCGCAGGTGATAAGCCTGACGGTCCCGGCCCATACGGCTCGACCAGCAGGTTCGGGGCAGAGGCGCAGCGGGGTGAAGGCGAGTCGGTAGGTAGCGGCAGGGGCGTCGGCAATGCGTCTGGGAAGGTGGACCGCCGGATGTCACTGATGAAGAACAACAATAAATCGATGTTGCTAAGGAGCCAAACCCAAGATTGGGATCATAACCGTTGGTTGTTTGAGACAAAAGGGAGGTACGGGATAGGAAATGCCTACTGGCAGAACGATGAGAACTCTTATGACGACACGGGGGTGACCATGTCAGATTTTATGGACAAACCTTGGAAGCCTCTCACCCGCAAGGTTAAGATTCCAGGAGGAGTCATTAGCCCATACAGGTGAACGAACATATTTTGGGCTAGTTTTATGGAGATTACTTCATCATTGGGAGGGGCGTTAATCCAGTTGTTTATTTCTGCTTGAACAGGCTACTCATTGTGGTCCGTTTGGTAGTGTTGATCTTCTTCCTAGTATGGCGAATCCAAAACCCTAATCCAGAAGCAATGTGGCTTTGGGGACTGTCGGTGGTCTGCGAATGTTGGTTCGCTTTCTCCTGGCTTCTTGACATTCTCCCCAAGTTCAACCCCATCCACCGTCAAACCGATCTGGGAGCCCTAAAAGAGAAGTTTGAGACTCCGTCTCCCTCTAATCCCCTTGGCCGTTCTGACCTTCCGGGAATCGATCTGTTCGTCTCAACTGCCGATCCGAGAAAGAACCCCCTCTGGTCACTGCTAACACCGTCCTTTCCATCCTCGCCGTTGATTACCCAGTCGAGAAGGTCGCTTGCTACATATCCGACGATGGTGCCGCTATCCTCACCTTTGAGGCCATGGCCGAGGCTATCAAATTTGCCGAGGTCTCTTTTAACCATTCCAAAATGAAATCAATTTTATAAAGCAAGGAATATAGAAATGCTACAGTTAACTACAGAAATTATCAGATCTTTTTATCCAAATACACAAAAGGGTGAGACCCACGGCAAAATAATTGAAGTGCGCCCTCACCATTGTGTTTATACATGGCTGCCAATGGTGACGTATTAATTCTTAACCAATCTCCATTCAATCCAAATTTAAAATTTGAATATCATTAATCAAATTTAATTATAAAAGTTTATAAATTAAAATAAGTAAATCAAATATAAAATTAAATAATTAAATTTATTAAAAATTTGAATTAAAATTTTAATAATATTTTTTATTAAATTAATAATCTTTTTTATATAAAACTTTATAAATTTATAAAGATTAAATTAAAAAAATAAAAAAATTAGAGACCAACGTGGTTGATGAAATCAAATTAAGAGATTTTAAATATAAAACAAGACTCCTTTTTCTTTTGTTGAATTGAATATTTTTTATTAAATTTTTAATTGCTCATTGGCTTAGAATAAGAATTAATGGATGCAGATAATCTTGTCTACGAATAGGAAACCGGAAAGCTTAGTTAACTGTAGCTAGCTTTTTTTAATGTCCAGGATGGTGGTGGGTTAGGCTTGAGTTAATTTCTGACTCTAGTTGTATGCTACCTTGGCTTTTTGAGTACTAAAATAATGTCTTATTTTTCATCCTCTGAATATACCCAAACGCTGGCATGGACACGGGTGTATTAGGTTTGGGTACCCTTCTGCCGAAAGCACAACATTGAGCCAAGGAACCCAGACAGCTACTTCAGCATTAAGACAGATCCAACCAAGAACAAGAAGCGCCCGGATTTTGTGAAAGATCGACGTTGGATAAAGAGGGAATATGATGAGTTTAAGGTGAGGATCAATGGTCTGCCGGACGCAATAAGCAAGAGGTGCGAGATGTACAACAAGAAGGAAGATATGAAAGCAAGGAGGGCTTCGAAGGAGAAGGATGGCGGGCCGTTGCCACCAGACGAAGAAATACAAGCAGCAAGGCCACCTGGATGGCTGATGGTACACATTGGCCAGGCACATGGTACTCCCCAACTGCTGATCATTCAAAGGGCAACCACGCCGGAATTGTTCAGGTGATGTAAATATGTGACGCTTCAACTTTTTGATTTTTGGGAAAATTACAAAAAAGAAACCTTTATGAAATATAATTACAACATGTTTCTGAAATATGCTTCCGAAAGCACCTGAATTTAACTCCATGGATGCAGGTGATGAGTAAAGTTCCGGAGAGCGATCCGGTAATGGGCCAGGCGGATGAGAAGAAGCTGGATTTTACGGGCGTAGACACCAGGATTCCGATGTTTGTATATGTTTCGAGAGAGAAACGACCTGGGTATGATCACCAAAAGAAGGCTGGAGCCATGAACGCCTTGGTGAGAGCTTCGGCAATACTGTCTAATGGCCCCTTTATACTCAACCTGGATTGTGACCATTACATCTACAACTGCATGGCTTTAAGAGAAGGGATTTGCTTCATGATGGATCGTGGCGGTGACCGCATTTGTTACATACAGTTTCCCAGAGATTCGAAGGCGTTGATCCCTCCGATCGATATGCCAATCACAACACCGTCTTTTTCGACGGTAAGATTTCCAAAAATCGATCACCTGATAATATCATATGTAGAAGTTGTTTTCATGTCACAAGAGTACTTCATGATCTGAATTTCGTTATGCACAGATGGAATCAAGACAAGGCAGGCCGAAATTTAAAAATTTCCGTCCCTATTTTCCGTCGTTATTTTTCCGTCCAGCCACTGACATATATAATTTCCGTCCGTCCTATTTTTCTCTCCAAATAAGTTCAAGAACAATTTTTGAGTAACAAATTTTTTGACGACCTTTCTTGAACGAAAGCAGGAAATATGAGAGCGTTGGATGGGCTACAAGGGCCAGTGTACGTGGGAACTGGGTGCATGTTTCGACGTTATGCACTGTATGGCTTCAACCCACCACGGGCGAAAGAGTATTCGGGTATCATTGGGCAGAATAAGTCCGAAGCTACAGGGATTGATACTCAACCTGATGAAGCCTCTGACACAGAGCCCCTGGCGACTCACCCCGACTTGATGTTGCCCAAGAGATTCGGTAACTCATCAATGTTCGTAGAGTCCATAGCCATTGCAGAATTCCAAGGGCGTCCACTAGCCGATCACTTCTCTGTAAAGAATGGCCGCCCACCGGTGCTCTCCTCGCTCCACGTCCTGCTCTCGATGCCCAGACCGTGGCTGAGGCCGTTGCTGTTATCTCATGCTGGTATGTTTACTAACTAATATTTTGTTTCAAAGCTACCACATATTTACCAAATATTAGGATGTTTTGTCTAATTAATTATTTAATTAGGTTCGAGGACAAAACTGAATGGGGGGATAGGGTAGGGTGGATCTATGGGTCAGTGACAGAAGATGTGGTCACTGGTTACAGAATGCACAACCGAGGGTGGAGATCTGTTTATTGTGTGACAAAGCGGGATGCTTTTCGGGGTACTGCACCAATCAACCTCACTGATCGGTTGCACCAGGTGCTCCGATGGGCCACTGGCTCTGTAGAGATTTTCTTCTCCCGGAACAACGCTCTCCTCGCCACTAGACGCCTCAAGTTCCTTCAGCGCCTGGCCTACTTCAATGTAGGCGTTTACCCCTTCACCTCCATTTTCCTCGTCGTCTACTGCTATCTTCCAGCTCTATCGCTCTTCAGCGGCCATTTCATTGTCCAAGGCATAAACGTTGCCTTCTTGACGTACCTTTTCCTCATCAGCACTACCCTCATCCTAATCTCCCTTCTGGAGGTTAAGTGGTCTGGGATTGCCCTAGAGGAGTTCTGGCGGAACGAGCAGTTTTGGGCCATCGGCGGAACCAGCGCTCACCTAGTTGCGGTCGTTCAAGGTCTGCTTAAAATCATAGCCGGCATCGAGATCTCCTTCACGCTGACGAGCAAGTCTGCTGCCGAGGACGAAGAGGACATCTACGCCGATCTATATGTTGTCAAATGGACGAGTCTTTTCATCATGCCACTTGCTATAATCATAATGAACGTCGTTGCTCTCATCCTCGCATCTGCAAGGACAATCTACGCCGTGATTCCGCAGTGGAATAAGCTTTTCGGAGGATCTTTCTTCAGCTTTTGGGTGTTAGCACACATGTATCCATTTGCTAAAGGGTTGATGGGAAGAAGAGGAAGGATACCAACCTTAATTTACGTATGGGCAGGGCTTCTTTCTATTATAATCTCGTTACTCTGGATATCTATTGATCCTCCCGATGACAATGATCGTGCTGGCGGTGGAAATGTGAGGATATAATTGTCAAGATATTATCGTAAGAGGTGAGATTTGCTCTGTAAATTAATTGAGTTCTCTTCCCTTATGTACTATAGTTTGAGACTGCAACACCTACCCCTGAAGGGGAAGAAGAAGTCCAATATATAGCTCAGGAGATAACTCGTAACAGGTTTAGGACGTCTGTGTAGTAACTAGCTAACAGAGAAAAATTGGAAATGTACTTAAGATGAATGCTTTTCGGCACTAGCTGTTGGCCGCATTGCTACAATTGGCTAATTATTCATCACTTTAAATGCTTAGAAAAGTTAATAGGTTTGGACTTGGAAATTTAGTTGTACTTTTTTAGAATAATTTTATTCTATTCTTTTAATTACAATAATTTTATTTAAATATTTCCAAACCAGTCTAGCCAATATATTTTCACTTGTCAAAATCCATCCCTATAATAGCTTACATGATATTTTTTAATACATTAGATAAATAAGCCTAAGTTAGAGAATGGGAATTTTTTGGAGTCATATTCATAATTTTTAAATGAAATATATGAGCATTGTGCCATTTCAACTAAATCCTACAGGTTGATATAATAACTCAACGTTTCGTGGTATAGAAAAGGTTTTCTCAAAAAGTACAAGTCGTGAAGACGTGTCGTGTAGGTTGATGATATGGCGTCAGGGTTCAAGGTTACAACCAAAAAAAAATTGCCTATAGATTCCCAGGGGAAGGAGAAAGTTTCTTTTTCCAGTCAATGAGGTTTGCTCATGTTAGCTGACTGGCATCTCTGCCATGTCAGTCTAAGTTGTTCACAACGGCTCCCCAACCGTGTAGGTATATAGCTGAAGTCTGCAATGAGCAGGATGGGCCTGCCGCTCAAAGCTTGCGATATCCGGCATGTCTCCAAGGAAGAGAGCTTGTCTGCTTCACTTGATCTGCACAAGGTAAGGGAGCCGGGCCACTTGCCGAAAGTGGAGACGATGGAATGTCTAGTTAAGGATTCGACTCAACTTCAGGTCATGTCAAATCAAAAGAAGGAATTGCAAGTATTGACAAGTTGGCATCGGTGGTGAGCCATCATGGTGGAGACGCAGAGAGAGTGACAGTGGAGACGGTGCAGGCGTCGCAGCGAAGGAGGAAGTTGAAGAGGGCAAAGATGGGTAGTTACATATATTATATTAACATATATAACATATATATATATATGTGTACATATATATGTACATATAATATATATTATCTATTTATGCATATAATATATAATTTTATTTAATGTACTATTTTATATGTTAAACATACATATCTAATATATATCATCCTTGATATTTTAACTATTTTTACTTTAATTTTTTACATTTAAATATCGTTAATTCAATCTTATATAACTTCTTTAATTTATTTTTTTCTTCATTTGAATCTCTAATATTCTACTTTTTTCCATAAACATTTGTTTTAAAAATAATAAATAAAAAACATAATTTCAAATATATATATATAATATATAATAAAATAACGATATCTCATTACTTTTAAAGTATTATACTTCAAATGTATGTCTTACTTTTAAAAACATGTGTTTTTAAAGTTGAAAAAGAACGGCTTATATTTTTAAAAATTAGTATTAGAATAGTTACTTATTAAAATACTAAAAATTTAAGTTAAAATATTATAATTAATAATAAATATTATTAAATATATTTAATTTTAAATATTAAATTAAAACACGATTAAATTTTATAAAATTAATTTAAATTATTAGCATAACTTAATTAAATAATAAATAATTTAAATTGAGTAAAAGTTATTCAAATATCATAATTTGAAACGTAAAATTTTGTAAATTCAATCTCTTAAATCAAAAATATTCAAGTCTGCGGATTCAACCCGTAAAAATGACCTGATTCGTTTCGAAATTCCTTGGTTCGATCGTGCTTAATTCAAACCGTCTTTTCCTATTCTTAATATTTCATTATACACAATTTCCTAGTGTTTTTAATTTACTTTCTGATACTAAAATATTTTAAAATTTTATCAAAAAAATTAAATAATTTGTTTATAGATCATATAATTTAAAATATGTCAAATAGATTTATTCTTTGTCATGTAATATATTAATAAATTTTTGTAATGTTAATTAGTCGTGACTCATATTATTATTCTAAATTAATTACTATTTATTTATTTATTTTTCGCTTTGGGATGAAAGCACGGGGACCCATTTGTACAAGCTGAGCAAACTCGCACAGCTCACGAATATAAGCAAGCCCACATTCACCTTTGGCGGGACTTTCTTGGGCCTGCCTGGCAAGGCTTTCCTGGGCCTTTGGGATTTTTGATTTTTTTTTTTTTACACCCATGATCAGGCAAACGCTTACCGGCGAAGCCTTTTGCTCAACCTTAAAATTCCCGTACTACAATTGAATAGGGATGAAAAATCTAAGGAAACCGGGGACCCAATTGAACTAGCTTTCAACGTTAAGTTCTGAATAGTTGCATTGTACATCCGGAAAGTTCTAATTTTAAATATTTAAACGAACGACTTGATCTACATTATGTTTGCTAGAGTGATGCTGAAAAATAGTGATAATTAAAAAAATATTAAAAATATAAATATGTGTGATATTTACTCAAAAATATAGTAGTAATTAATATATGAATATTTAGTAAAATAATTGTAATAATTATTTGTTATATTAAATTATCTAAACTGCATTTATTTAAGAAGTAACATATGTAGTTATAAAATAATTTTTTTGTAGTTGTAGATATAATTTTAATGTTATTAAAATAAAATTTTAAAATTTAAAAATATTATAGTATTATATAAGTGATAATCAATAAGTAACCATATTTTTATTTATTAGGATAATGCTAAAATAGGATTATAATTAAAATGTTAACATATATTTTTGCATACATAGACTAGGGCTTATTATAATTATATTTTTGTTAATTGGGAAAGCATTTGTGAAGTAAAAATATATACTTTCCTAATTTATGAACTAGATAAAATAAATAACTACCCTAGCCACTAATAATTTTATCAACAGTAAAAAGAGTAAAAAAAAAAAAAAACTCAGGTCTTTAATCGTTCTAACCTGTAACCTTAGACTCAGAGACCTCATCATGCACCTCGTGGCTTATGCCTCTCTCAATCTCTCTCACAGAGACAATGAAGCCACTGAACATCTTGTTTTTCTTCTTACACGTAGAATGAAATTAGCAATCGCGTTATATATCAGTTAAAAAGATAACATTGGAATACGGTGGTACGAATTAAATTTTATGACATTTTGCTCCCAAATAATCTACACCTTGGATGTTAAAAGAATAATAAAAGAAAGATATCAGCTCAACGCATCAGTTTATATATTATTTCAAGTAATATAATAATAAGAAATATATTATTTTTACGAGAATTTAATCTTAATTTTCTTTCTAATTATTAAAATTAAAATAATTTAATTCTATTTAATTAATTCTAATTTGAGAATGAAAATAATAAATTAAAATAAAAATAAATTATCACACAAATTTAGAGATGATATAAGATTGCTAAATAAAAATTTATGTTTTTTTCGTTTCTTTTTTTTTTTTTTTTCCTTCAACCGCGGCAGATCAAGAATAGTCAAGCACCAAAGTTTGTCTTCTTCTCCTAAGGTTGCAACTGTCTCGCCAATTTCTCTCCTAGGGTTCCGTGAATTCACGGTCAGCCGCCTTTCTCTTTCGTTTAGATTTTCCTGTTGCTTTCTTTTTGAGATAGAAACAAACCCTTTCTTTTGAAAAATTCCCTCTGGGCCTTTCTCTTATTAGACAAATACGAAGCCGCCCAATCCATCACCCTTTCAGCCGACAAAACGTAATTTAATTTCCCTTTTTACCCCCTTCTTCAATTATCTTGCTTAAATGTGCCTAGATTTACTTAAGGCCGTCAATGGTTTAAATTTTAATCCGAATTCGACCTGAATCCGATCTTTATTTTAGGCTACTTAACTGATTAAAATATTTGATAAATTAAATCTGATTATAAATATCTGTAATCCAAAATAAGTGGACCAGATATGGAATTAAACAATCCGATCTGTTAAAATTTGAATTCGAATATTTTAATAATAATTTTTATTTAATTAATAATTATATATATTAATAAATACTTTTATATATAATATAATATATATGACATTATAATTAATAACTCACTAATTTGTATTTGTGAGATATTTTATTTAATAGAATAATATATATTTTTTCTAAACTATTCTATAATATTCTTCTTCTTTCCTTAATTTTAGTTTTTCTAGTAGGTATTATTTTTAATAATTAATTACTTTTGAAATTTCATGAAACACTTGAATAAATTGATTATAAAATTTTCTAAGTTCTAACTATAATACAAATAAAACTTGATAATTTTATAAAACATTGAAATCCTTCGTTACTTTTGTAATATATTATATAACAAAAATTCTTCTTTATCATTCATAAATAACAATTTATTTCTGAATTTTATTTATATTTTAATAAAAGAAAAATAATTAAACATAATAATTTATCATTCGTATATAATAATTATTTGATTTTACACATCTTTTACTTATTAATTATTTGATTTTAATTATTATTAACAGTTATTCGGATCGGATTTTTTTTTTTATTTCGGATTTCGGATTTTTATCGAATTTGGATTCAGTAATAACAAGTAGAAATCCTATAGGATTTCAGGTCGGATTCGAATATATACATTGATAATCGAATTCGGATTTGGATCAGCCTGATTTGATCCGAATCCGACCCGTTTACATACCTAGATTCACTTAAAAATTCCATCTCAGATGAATCTGCAAATATACCACAGCATTTACTAATAAGTACCCAAAAATAACAAAATCAATAGAAAAAAGTAAGTAAAATCTACACTATCATCATTTACTCAACTCAAAAATTTCTAAAACTTAATATTGAGTCTTAATAAAAAAATAAAATTTAAGAATAATTAGAACTTATCAAGTATTTACATGACTTATCTAAATAAGTCACTGAAAATATCAGTCATCCCGATTTTTTACCATTGTTTCTTTAAAGTATACCTTTCATAATTGACTTGATCAATTTCACTATTCGCTCTCATTAAAAGTTCTGGTATTAGGACTACTAAATATTGTGTTGAACTAAACTATACAACTATTAAAGTTGACTCAACCAAAATTAATATGACTTAAACCCAAATTGACATGCTTATTTAATGCACTTTATACTTGGTTGAGTTCATTCCACTCGGCATTTTATGATTGACCAAACTAATCACAACTCTTTGCAAGAAGCTGTCGCACATTTCCAACCAGAAATGAGGATTGTCCATTAAACCAACATCAACCCACTACAGGCATGCATTATTTTAAGATTGAGATGCATTTTTTATTAGATTTGTGGTTTAATTATTATAAACTAAAAGGCAATGCGTGAATTGTTTGTACAGTCCCTAAGCTAAAACTGAATTACAACTATACCTATCCCTATAAAATACGTATAGCCAATTCTCGGGAAATTGTCTTAACATCACATTGCTCTTTCTTCCCATTTTCTCACCACAGACTTGCTTTTTGCCACCCCAAACAACAACGCGTCAAGCACCACGCATGTGACACGCAGTTCCACGCGCCTCTATAAATACAACCTTCAATCTACATGCTCTCTCATTATATCTTGACCCATTAGTTGAAGAACCAATAAAAGCATGAATTCTGTTTACCCCCACGTTGAATTCATCCTCTATGTGATTAGTCCAATAGTAATGCCTTACTTTAAAGTCCTTTTTATAAAGATTAATCTTGATTGTTTCAGGATCTAACCATTTTATACACTTGTAAATATAATAAGGATACCTAATCAACCCATTACTCAAAAATTCTATTTGTTCAAAAGCACGAGCAATAAATCCATCAACATTATTCACAAATTCTTGTCTCAAACCCCTTATTCTAAAATGGACCTTATTATACGTCCATTGTTATTGTTTAAGAATTTTCATCTATTATACTAAGTCAGATAAAAAAATATTCATGGACAATAAATAAAACTTAATTAAATTTCACAAAATGTTATGTATTTTAAAAGAAATTTACAAATTCGACAAAAATTTCAACTATAAAGAAATTTACAAATAAATATAATATGTTTTCTTTAGAAGTTTAAAAAATAGTAAATGAAAACTAAAAATCAGTAAAATCGAATCCTCAAAAAAAGTCTTTATCATTTTGACCGAATAATGAAAGAGGCTCCTAATACTGGAATTCAAAACTTTTATAATTTAATATAGGCAATAAATTGACTATTACGGTTTGAATCTCTCATTCTAAATTTTCCATTGTAACTGAAGTAATGAATGTTAAGTTTGATTGAAATGTTACTCAGTAGTACATTACTTAATAATGGAGCTTATGTGTGAGATAAATCCTTTAAAGGAAATTCCAATGTCCAGTAATTATTATGAAATTAAAAGATTAGTATTAAAATTAGGATTTTAAGTAGTAAATATTGATTATTGTGACACTAGTTGTATGTTAATAGAAATGAGTAGTCATGCAAGCTCTCTGACCTACCAAGGTATCAAACATGTAAAGTAAGAAATAGAAATTACAAAGATGTGATAGTGTAGTCAATGCATTACTTATTTCTTATTCCTTGATTAAAAAGATTTTGCACATTGATAAGTTATACACCTCATATGAGTGGCATTATTAGAATAGGTAGCTACACCCATCAAATGGAGAAATATGGAAACATTTTAATAGGATATATCCTAATTTTACAAATGAGTCTCAAAATATAGGCTTGGATGATACTCTGATAGATTCGCACCTTTTAAGCAATCATCTAAATCATATTCTTACTATCCTGTAATTGTCACAAAATATAATCTTTCATCTAACCGTGTATTACCAAGTCTTATATGTTTCCGACATATATTATCCTTAATCCAAAAATTTTCAGAAGTCTAATTGATATTTACTTATAGTTTTTGATTGATGAGTTAAAGGTGAAATGAGATGTTGATATTTTGATTTATGATGCCTCTACCAAGTAGAATTTTATATTGCGTACAACTGTTATGTGGACAATTAAATAAATTTTCTCCACAAGGAATGCTGGTTGGA
This sequence comes from Thlaspi arvense, assembly GCA_911865555.2. Lineage (NCBI taxonomy): Eukaryota > Viridiplantae > Streptophyta > Magnoliopsida > Brassicales > Brassicaceae > Thlaspi > Thlaspi arvense. The sequence continues at coordinate 52,730 of CAJVSB020000061.1, forward strand.
TGGATTTCTTAAGATAAATTGGCATGATTCTACTACATGGAGAGAATTAAGTTTTCACTCTAAGAAATGGTGATAAATATTAATGATTTGATTGTCATCATCAATTTTTTAGTGCTTGTTTATTTGTTTATAAAAATAAAAAAGATTTTAGAAAAAATAGAATTGAGATTGATAAGCCACCTCCTAGATTATCTTGAGCATAGTTGTAAGACAAAGTTAGCACTATTATTAAAGTCACTAAAAAAAGGTTATCTTAAATTATCGAGATATAGAATGAATTAGAATTAGATTAAGTAAAGTATTCCGTGTTGAAAAGACCTTTTGATAAGGCACAACATTGATGTGATGCAAATAGAAAAGAATGTTTTTGCTAATCTATTTAACATTATGATGGAACCTGAATGACAATACCAATGTAAAAATGGACTTGGTAGAGATTTGTAAGTGGAGGTACTTAGAGTTTATTTCATTAAAGAATGAAAAATTAGCAAAACCAAAGGCAAATTGTAGTCTCGCTCCCATTGAAAGAAGAGTCTCGTGTAAGTAGGTTAAAGGATTGAATATTTTATATGGTTATGCATCTAATTTAGTTAGGTGCTTTGATTATGACATTAGCAAATCTAGAGGATGAAGAGTTGTGATTGTTATGTTTATATGAAGTGTCTCATTCTTATTACTTTTATCTCTTTATCTAATCATGTATAAAAATTTCTAATTGAATTTAGCTCGCAACTGTTTGCTATATCGATCCACAGGAAAAAAAAAGTCTATGTGTCTTTTTTCTAAGATTAATCCATAGGTTAGATACTTATAAGAGTTCCCTACTAACTAATAATTTAGAACCCTCTTTTACGCTTATGGAAAACTAGAGATAAGTTAAAAAAGACTAATGGGAGAGAATGACAAGAGTCACATTATCCTTCTTAATAGGAAGGATCTGTAAAGAAGGTCAATAGAAGTCTTAGTCCAACTAAGCTCAAACTAAAATTCAATTTTAATTTGGTAATTTAATTAATAATTAAATTACTTAAATGCCTTTAAAACCTCTACAAGCTTTTAAAGACTTTGCCAATCCAATGATACACAATCTTGAATTTCCAACAACGGGTTTCCTCAAGTCTAAGTCCCTCATATCCTATTAGCTTAACCCTTTGAGCCCAATCCTTATTTAGTTAAATAATAAACTTAACTAAGTAAATAATTAGTTTTGTTATTTATTTCTTTCTCCAATAAGACATTTCATGTTATCCAACCACGATCGATATAAACTTATCTGACTTAATATGTGATCTCTTACATTCACCTATTAGCTAGCCATGGATTAGTAAATTAACAAATAATTACTTTATTAATTAAACTCATTTAATTAACCATTCTTTATTTAATCGTTGATTAAATATAAGAATGAACATAATCCACGGTGTACATTTAATAGCATCATGATGAACACCTACAAATAGATCAAGAGTGTGTAAACCTTTCATTCACATGTTTCATGTAAATACAATCCCTCCATCGATTATCTCTAGATTGAGATCTAGGATTATGAATAGTACGTCGGCATCTGTACAATATCAACATCTATGTATTTATTCCAAATGACTTAGTTTGTGTGTGATCAAATTAGGATAGCTCTTTGTTATTTGTCATTTGCTCTCCACAATAAGTTAAACCAACCATCATAGAAAATATAAGAGATCTCCTATTTCATTAGATGGGTGATAGAGTTTATATTAGCTCTCATAAACCTTCATATGTAAGCAACTCATGTCCAAAGTATCTCGATTTATGATCATCCAATGATTAGGGAAGCTAGTAGGAAGTAAAGTGTAGTGGCCCACACATAAGGTCACCATAGAACATAAAGTACATCACAGTTTTCATCTATCGACAAATATTACTATTAAATATGCTAAGAAAGTTCAATGATGATTATGATTTGATTTGTGCCACTATAACTAGATTTGTCACATTGTATCTCACTTTGAGTCATATGCATGAACTAAAATTATTATTGAGAAGTATGTTTGTCTGTAAAGAATGGATAAATAGTCCATTTGTAAACAAACATGAAGGGAAAAAAGTAGAAAATTTTATTGTGGGTGATATTAAATTTTGAACTTTCATCGTGTATTGCCTAAAAAATGTAATACTACTAGTGAGAGTTTTATGGCTTGTTAATAGAGATGCTAAACCAGTAATGGGATACATCTTTGAAGCTATAACAAGGCAAAAAAAAAAAAAATTGCAATTTTGGTGGGAAGAGCTTTAGCAATAGACAATTTTGCAAGATAAATGATAAAAGGTGGGTAAACTTCATAGATCTCTTCATGTAGTGGCATACTATCTCAATTCAAGGTATGTCTCTTCAAATGTAATTTATTTTGTAATTTTATCTTCTTGCAGATTGTGTACTTATATATTATTGAGTTTTACATATATTTCACTATGACCCCAATTTTAACCATCAAGACAAGGAAGTGATGATTGATGTATTTCAAACCATTGAAAGGATGTATTTAGATGTTCCAATAAGGCTTCAGATTTGATAAACAAATTGAAAAGTTTAAGGGTGTTGGGGCATGTTTGGAATCAATATGACAATTATAACAAGATATAAACAATAAGTAGGTATTATTTTTCTTTATAATTTTAAGCATCTTATATAATTATGTTTGTAGAAATACTTACTTGAAGACTTATATTTGTAGCATAATTGTCACACTCTACTCCGTAACTCAAGTAAGGCGTGACAGTAGAATAAGGTTTAACCACCTCCGATGCCCGGGATTCACCGGAGAAAGTCAAACCTTATTCAACTATCGTACCCTATGAGCCAAACGTATAACTCACACTAAAAAAAATATATTTAAACAAGACATTATATGAAAACTGAGATATTATTATAACAGAAAACATAATTATCTTGCACAACACTTCTTTCCAACATAAGATTTTCATACAAAACAACTAGCTAACCTTCACTCACAACAACAACCCAAACTAGCTATTATTGACAAGAGTGAGGCCCAACCTTACTAAAATGCAAGTAGTGGATATGCTGGATGCACGTGGTATAGTTACAGGTCTCTACTGCTGAAACCTGAAAAAAATAAATGAGTGGTGAAACCTTCGTCCAAGTGAATGGTCCTATCACTAAAACTAGTGAAATAGGAATATGTTGCATAATATTATAATTAAAAGTAATTCATAAAACTAGTATAACTAATATAAAATACCATATCGTGAGATATTAATTCACTGATCATAATTTAGAATTAAAGCTAATTCACCCATTAAGCCTGCAGATCCACCCATAGTAAAATATCTTATAATGACTAAGGATGGAAGTAAAAATATAATGACTCTATAAATAAATATAAGGTCTGACGTACACGTAGACATGAACATAATATAATAAAAATTTACTGGGTGCTACTGGTCATGAGACTCGTTTCATAGGACATCACCCCCATGGACGAACACATATAGCTTGTTGGTGTCATAAGGCCCCACCGGGCAAATAAATCATGTAGTACTACCACACTAATATAGTTACCCAATGAATTATCTAGGTGAATTGCAAACATTCACATATATAACATACGGCATAAAAATGATATTCCTGTTTCCCTTTCTCATAACAAAATAATTATAACATAAATAAAAACATTTCAAAAATAAAACCTATGATTTTTAAAGTAAAACATTTATTTATAAGAAAAGAATAAATTTCTTTATTTTGGAAAAATACTGAGCTTAGGAAAAAGACCACTCACATCTATTGATACTGTGTGTGTCCAGATTCAATCATGTTAGGCTCACTGACTGGCCGGTTTACTTGTCCTAAAGTGTAACCACATACGCTATTAATAACATACCAAAATGATGCATGGATGCAAGAATATGCTAGTGCATACATGAGATGTACTCCTAATTAGGTTGTTTTCTACCATTTTTATTTGGGGTCAAAGTTTCCACTGCATACGTATTCCGAAAATTCTCAAAATATTATTTTATACTCATTGTCAAGTTAGGTATACTAAGGTATACTCACGTTCACAAAAGGAGTTATAGTTATTTTTTAATGAAAAATAATCCGTAGGTGTGTTAGCAAAATTATAGACTAGAATTCAGACAGATTTTAGTATTAATTTAGTTTTATTTTTACTAACCTAACTTGGTCACGTTCTTAACAAAATTTAACATGAATTAATAAAAATTTAATCTAAACTAATAGAAATTATTTCTAAATTTTTTTATCATAAAAACAGTAATTAATACAAAATCTAAACCGATTAAAATGATTTAAACTGCAACTAGATTAGAAATAACTAAAAAAAAATTATTATTAAAAAAAATTTAACCTGATCCTTGCCTGAACTAATTTCCGTCGCTTGTGCCTTCCCTTTTGTTTGTCTTCTCTCGCTATGCTTCTTCTATCTTTCTTTCCTTCTTCCCTCTTTCTTTCTCCCCTTTTCTTTATTTGCCGACCGAAACTCTCTTTTCCCTTTTTTTTTATAATTAATATGCTCTCAACGTGGGGTACATGTGCCCCCACACCATCATCATCCTTTTTCTTTTTCTTTTTTTTTCTTTTATTATTATTTATTTATTTACTTATTTAAAACTTAAATTTAAATAACTAATAATACTACTAATTATGATAATGCAAAATAAAATACATAATAAGGGTTTTTGGTTGGAATGTTACAAATCTACCCCCCTTAAGGAATTTCATTCCCGAAATTTAGCTATACTAATGAAGGAAACAAATGGGGATATTTTTCCTTATATCCTCTTCCCCTTCCCAAGTCATCTCCTCTTACTGTTGATTTCTTCACAAAACTTTTACTAATGGAACTTCTTTAGACCGTAACTGTTTCATTTCTCGAGCCAAGATCTGTACAGAGTGTTGCTCATAAGACAAATCTTCTTTGAGGTCCACTGGTTGGGTTTGCAAAACATGAGAAGGATCTGATATATACTTCCTGAGCAGAGAAACATGAAAAACTTTATGAATCTGTGACAGTTCTGGTGGCAATGCCAATCTATAAGTAATTGACTCAATTCTTTCATTACCTCATATGGGCCAATGTATCTTGGAGATAATTTCCATTTCCTGCCAAACCTTAATATACCCTTCCATAGAGATACTTTTAAAAATACCCTATCTCCAATCTCAAAGTTAACATCCCTATGCTTGGGATCGGAATAATTTTTCTGTTTGTCTTGGGCCATCTTCAATCGATCCCTAATTAATTTAATTTGATCTACAGTGGTCTGTACAATTTTAGGCCCTAATACTTTCTTTCTCCTTTTTCATCTCAATAGATCGGAGTTCTGCATTTTCTACCATAGAGTGCTTCATATGGAGCCATACCAATGCTGGACTGAAAACTATTATTATAAGCAAACTCCATTAAAGGCAAAAGTTTGTCCCAGTTGTCCGAATATTCCAACACACAACTGTGAAGCATATCTTCTAAAGTTTGAATAGTCCATTCTGATTGTCCATCAGTTTGAGGATGAAAAGGCTATACTAAATTTAAGTTTGGTTCCCAAAGTTGCTGTAAACTTGGCCAAAATCGTGAAGTAAATCTGGGATCCCTATCCGACATAATGGATACAAGTACTTCATGTCTGCTAATAATTTTATCTACGTACAATTTGGCTAGCTTATCTAAAGAGAATGAATTTTTAACAGGGATAAAATGAGCAGATTTAGTTAACCGATCCATTATCACCCAAATAGCATCATTTCCTTTTCTAGTGGTTGGTAATCCCACAACAAAATCTATGGTCAGGTGTTCCCATTTCCATTCAGGGATCGGTAATGGTTGTAATCTTCCCACAGGTCCGTGATGCTCAGCCTTAATTTGTTGACAGGTTAAGCATTTAGATATATAATTAGCCACTTCCCTTTTCATGCCATTCCACCAATAATTCTGTTTCAAGTTCTGGTACATTTTAGTACTTCCTGGATGCATGGCATAGGCCGAACTGTGTGCCTCTTCTAAAATTTGATCTCTGAGTTCCCCAACTTTCGGTATACACATTCTATTCCTGAATAATAATGCACCATCTTCCCTTATTCTGAAATCTTCTTGCTTTCCATTTCCTATTTCTTCCAAAATCTTCCTCAACTGAGGGTCCTGTGATTGCAATTTCTTTATCTGTTCCAGTAGAGTAGGCTTAACTCGAAAATCTCCTAGTAGGGCCCCACAACTACCAACTGTTAATCCTGCATTCAAAGATCTTAACTCCATTAATAAGGGTAGCTGTATTGTTCTGATGTGAGATAAAATACCACCTAAAGACTTCCTACTAAGTGCATCTGCAACCACATTTGCTTTTCCTGGATGGTATTCTATGGTGCAATCATAGTCTTTAATGAGTTCAATCCACCGCTTCTGCCTTAAATTCAATTCCTTCTAAGTCATGACATACTTCAAACTCTTGTGGTCTGTATATATCTGACATTTCTCCCTATACAAATAATGTCTCCAAATTTTCAAAGCAAACACTACAACAGCTAGCTCCAAATCATATGTAGGGTAGTTTGATTCATGAGACTTGAGTTGTTTAGAAGCATAAGCAATAACATTGCCCTCTTGCATAAGTACACAGTCTAAACCCTTTTGTGAGGCATCACTATAAATCATATACTCCCTTCCACTAATAGGGAGTGTTAATATTGGAGCAGTGGTTAATCTCTGCTTTAATTCCTCAAAACTCTGTTGACACTCTTGAGTTCATTCAAACTTATTATTTTTTTTAATAACTTAGTCAGAGGAGAAGCCAAAGTGGAAAAATTTTCCACAAACCTTCTATAGTATCCAGCCAGTCCCAAAAAGCTCCTCACTTCAGTAGCATTAGTGGGAGATTCCCACCGTACAATAGCCTCGATCTTTTGGGGATCAACTAACACTCCTTCGACTATTATTATATACCCCAAAAATATTACCTTATCAATCCAGAATTCACTCTTACTCAATTTGGCATACAATTGTTTCTCCCGTAAAATTTGTAACACTGTTCTGAAGTGCTCTTTATGATCCTCCTCTGTCTTAGAATAGATCAAAATATCATCAATGAAAACCATTACAAATTTATCCAAGTAAGGTTGAAAAACTCGGTTCATTAAATCCATGAAAGCTGCAAGGGCATTTGTCAATCCAAATGGCAACACTAAGAACTCATAGTGTCCATACCTTGTTCTGAAAGCAGTCTTAGGTATGTCTTGAGATTTGATCTTCAACTGATGGTATCCTGACCTCAAATCTATTTTAGAAAATACTTTTGTACCTTGGAATTGATTAAACAAATCATCTATCCTTGGCAGAGGATATTTATTCTTAATAGTTGTCTTATTTAACTGCCTGTAGTCTATGCACAACCTCATTGTCCCATTTTTCTTCTTTATAAATAGAACTGGAGCTCCCCATGGTGATACACTTGGTCTGATAAAGCCTTTATCAATTAGTTCATGAAGTTGTGTCTTTAATTCCTTTAATTCAGTTGGTGCCATCCTATAAGGGGCTCGAGAAATTGGCTGTCCCTGATACCAATTCAATTCCAAACTCCACTTCCCTATCTGGTGGTAATCCTGATAATTCTTTTGGAAAAATGTTTGAAAATTCCCTTATTACTGGGATATCTTGTAACTGAGGAATACTAACACCAGATTGAATTATACTAGCCAAATAAGTTTCATAACTTTTCTTAACCAGTCTCCGAGCAGTCACTGCTGAAATAAGACAAGTAGGGAGTATACGGCATTCTCCCACAAAACATACTTCTTTACCATCGTCTAACTGTAGTAGTACCTCTTTTTTTAAAACAGTCTACTTTAGCTTTGTACATAGCAACCAATCCATCCCAAAAATAGCATCAAAGTCATACATCTCTAGAGGGAGCAAGTTTACTATTAACTCAGTTTCTGCTATGTTCACTTTACACTTTCTATAACAATATCTACCCTAGTGGCGAGCAGTTTTCTAAGGGTTCGACTTTTAATCCAATTCTTGCAGCAAATGAAGATGAAATAAAAGAAGTATAGCACCTGAGTCTACTAAAACATATGCATGAGTGTCAGAAATAAGTAACATACCCAATACTACATCTGGTGCAGTCCTAGCCTTTGGATCTGTTATAGCATAAACTCAGGCTTCTACCCTTTGTCTGTTTGGAGTGGATCCCTGTTCACTTATACTAATTCCTACCTTGCTACCTTGTGCACTACCTCCCTTCATCTAGGACCCCTTTCCCATAGGACATGCCTTCTGCATATGTCCCAGCTGACCACACCGGTAACACACTCCCAATACCTGACGACACTCACGGGGTGAAATTTACCACATTTGGAGCACTGCGGGTACTGAATCTTCTTCAATGGGCTCATTACTAAAGCATTGGTCCTACTAACACTGGTCTCTACTGGTCCCACTCCTGCTGTTTGACCACTTAGTACAACTGACTCTAGTCTCGATCTAGGCCCTCGTTCTCTTGGACTAGAAAAATGTGCCAGTATTGTCTCCACTACCATTGACACCTCTCCCCCCTTATTAGATGCTACAGACTAAAAAGACCTTTTTTGCTGTTGACTGTTACCTTTGCTGGTTGACCCTCCCGTGGCTCGTTTTTGGAATCTTTCTTGTCTCCTAATAGCAAAATTCTTTTCAATGTTTTCTGCCTTATAAGCACATTCCACCAAACTAGCAAAACCAGCATATGACTGCATTTGAGTTTTTGCTTTTATTTCCAATCTAAGTCCCCGTTCAAAGAATCTACACTTATCTGTTTCCTGTGTCACCAAGGGTAAAGCAATCCTGGAAAGCTCAGCAAATTTGGCCTCATAATCGGCCACTGACATGTTCCCTGTTTAAGATCCAGAAATTCCTCCCTCTTGTTGTCTGGATAGATGGCTGGGAAATATTGTCGATCAAACTTTGTCTTAAATTCCTCCCAAGTTGTTACCTTGTCTGCAGGTTGTCGGTTGGTGTAAGATGTCCACCACTGCTCAGCCCCGCCTTCCAAAAGAAAAGCTGCATTTTGCACTCTCTCCTCGTTTGTGCAACTCATCAAATTGAAAATTCTTTCCATCTTTTTAAGCCATAACTCCGCCTGTAATGGATTGTAGTACCTCCAAATTCTGTGGCTCCCAATTTCTTAGCTTTTTCCAATATTTTTACTTTTTCATACCTCTGCATCTGAAAACTGGAAGCAGATGCCACAGTGGTTCCTCCTACTAGAATTGCCATTGCAACCATTTCTGGTGGTTGCATAACAGTTGGTGGTGGCTGAACTTGAGCTCTAGGTGCAGGTATATCAGATAGGGGATGTTGTGCTAATGAATCATGCGTGTGTGATACACCTGCCATTACTAGAACAGGAGATGACATGCTGGATGCCTCCCTATGAGGTTGGCCCCCTATTTCTCTATTAGCCCTACTCTGACCAGTACGAGCACTACCCAAGGTCCTTCTAGTGTTCACCATGATTGGTACAATTACCTGATACAATACGTCAAATAATATTTATTAGTAATGCTATACATAACTTCTAAATAAATTTTTTTTTTCTATAAAATTTACTAGTATTAACTCTTTAAAGATCTTGACACTGCTCTGATACCACTAATTGTCACACCCCACCCCGTAATTCGAGTAAGGTGTGACAGTAGAACAGGGTTAAACCACCTCCGATGCCCGGGATTCACCGAAAAAGTCAAACTTTATTCAACTATCATACCCCCTGAGCCAAACGTACAACTCACACTAAAAAAATTTTTTTAACAAGACATTACATGAAAACTAAGATATTATTATAACAGAAAACATAATTATCTTACATAACATTTCTTTCCAACATAAGATTTTCATACAGAACAACTAGCTAACCTTCACTCACAATAACAACATAAACTAGCTACTATTGACAAGAGTGGGGCCTAACCTTACTAAAATATAAGTAGTGGATATGCTGGATGTACGTGGTATAGCTACAGGTCTCTACTGCTGAAACTTGAAAAAAATAAATGAATGGTGAGACTTTCGTCCAAGTGAATGGTCCTATTACTAAAACCAGTGAAACAGGAATATGTTGCATAATACTGTAATTAAAAGTAATTCATAAAACTAGTATAACTAATATAAAATATCATATCGTGAGATATTAATTCACTGATTATAATTTAGAATTAAAGCTAATTCACTCGTTGAGATTGCAGATCCACCCATAGTAAAATATCTTATAATGACTAAGGATGGAAGTAAAAGCATAATGATTCCATAAATAAACATGAGGTCTGACGTGCACATAGACATGAACATAATATAATAAAAATTCACTGGGTGCTACTGGTCATGAGACTCGTTTCATAGGACACCACCCTCATAGACGAACACACATAGCTTATTGGTGTCATAAGACCCCACCGGGCAAATAAATCATGTAGTACTACCACACTAATGTGGTTACCCAGCGAATTATCTAGGTGAATTGCAAACATTCACATATATAACATACGGCATAAAAATGAGATTCCTGTTTCCCTTTCTCATAACAAAATAATTATTACATAAATAAAAACATTTCAAAAATAAAACCTATGGTTTTTAAAGTAAAACATTTATTTATAAGAAAAGAATAAATTTCTTTATTTTGGGAAAATACTGAGCTTAGGAAAAAGACCACTCACCTCTGCTGATACTGTGTGCGTCCAGACTCAATCTTGTTAGGCTCACTGACTGGCCGGTTTACTTGTCCTAAAGTGTAACCACATACGCTATTAATAACATGCCAACATGATGCATGGATGCATGAATATGCTAGTGCATACATGAGATGTACTTCTAATTAGGTTGTTTTCTACCATTTTTATTTGGGTCAAAGTTTCTACTACATACGTATTCCGAAAATTCTCAAAATATTATTTTATACTCATTTTCAAGTTAGGTATACTAAGGTATGTTCACATTCACAAAAGGAGTTATAGTTATTTTTTTATGAAAAATAATTCGTAGGTGTGTCGGCAAAATTATAGATTAGAGTTCAGATAGATTTTAGTGTCAATTTAGTCTTGTTTTTACTAACCTAACTTGGTCACCTTCTTAACAAAATTTAACATGAATTAATAAAAATTTAATCTAAACTAATAAAAATTATTCCTAAATTTTTCATCATAAAAACAACAATTAATACAAAATCTAAACCAATTAAAAAGATCTAAACTGCAACTAGATTAGAAATAACTAAAAAAAAAATTATTATTAAAAAAAAATTTAACCTGATTCTCGCCTGAACTGATTTCCGTCGCCTGCGCCTTCCCTTTCGTTTGTCTTCTCTTGCTTTGCTTCTTCTCTCTTTCTTCCCTCTTCTTTCTTTCTTTCCTTCTTCCCTCTTTCTTTCTCTCCTTTTCTTTCTCCCCTTTTCTTTATTTGCCGACCAAAACTCTCTTTTCCCTTTTTTTTTTTTTTTTTTTTTTATAATTAATATGCTCTCAACGTGGAGGACATGTGCCCCCACACCATCATCATCCTTTTTCTTTTTCTTTTTTTTTCTTTTATTATCATTATTTATTTAAAACTTAAATTTAAATAACTAATAATGCCACTAATTATGATAATGCAAAATAAAATACATGATAAGGGTTTTGGGTTGGGATGTTATAATAATGGTGGCAAAGTTATGTAAGTCAATGCAAGGAATTTCAAAGTCTTGCCATAAGAATATCAAGCCTCATATGTAGTGCCATAGGTTATGAAAAGAATTGGAGTACTTTTAAACAAGTAAGTGCATTCCAAAGAAAGGAATTAGTTAGAGTAATAACATTAGAATGCATTTGTTTTTGTCAAATATAATATTAATTTAGAGTTGAGAGAAAAAAAAATAAGAGAAAGGTGAAACATATAAGTCTATTTCTTTGTTGGATCTAGAATCTAATGATGAATGGATAGTGGAAAGTAAAAATCCTTACTTGCCTTAAGATACATCATGAATGGACATTCATGAGTATTTTGAAGAAGAAGTGGCGGCAACTTAGAAAAGAAAAAGAGTTACATAATATTATTGATTAATGAATATTTGAATATGATGTAAATAATTATAAATTAATAATTTTAATAAGATTATTATAAATTAACAAAACTAATCAATTTTTTTTCTATGTCCAAAGAATTTGCAAATGGAAAGAAATAAGAAATAGAAGAAGATTGAAGTGTAAGATAAACAAAGTTAAGCTATTAATATGTAAACATAGTGAACAAAGTGTTTGAAAATCTTAATGTAGACTTACTTGGGCATAATGATGGAGACATAAATGATACATTCTTAGATATGAATGACAAGTTTTAAAATTTTTTATTTTCCTCTTTTTGATTAATCTTGCCTACTTCATAACATTTGTTAGACTTTAGTTTATATCAAACTTTCTTATTATGATATGCATTTAAATCTAGGATGGAGACTTACATACTTTCTTTTATGAACTTATATATTGAATTTTTTATAATTGATTTATACATACATATATATATGTGTGTGTGTATTTTATAATACATGTTATGTTACGTTATATTATATATAAATTAAAAAATTGGTATATATTATGATATACAATTTAACAACTATTCATGTATACGTTTGAACCGAATTTTTCACCCTTATCGTAAGTTTATTTATTCTAATTTGAAATTTTAATGTCACGTTTGTCTGGAATTTACTTTCATCCTTGATATATGAATGGAGTTATGGGTTGAGTAATAAATAAATATACGGGCAAATTACATTAGTCGTCTCCAAGCTTTATTACCAATTTTTATTTGGCCCCAGAGTTTCAGATTTAACAATTTTGCCCTTTCCTTTCCTCCACTTCTATGGAGAACAATTCCTGGCTCTTGTCATCAAAGATTTTTTTTTTTTTTTTTTGGGGGGTTACAATTATCATCAAGGAATTTAATGGAATGTAAACGGGTTGGGTGCCGGTTAAGAAGGGACTGTAATCTTCAGGTACTAATATTGTAATTTTCACCACACTTTTAATGTTTATTAGTTTATATTTCAACACTTTGGGATTTTGGAATTGCTAAAACTAAAAAGTTGAAGACTAAATCGACTCAGAGCGTATAAAGTTTGCTCTAATTTTAATTATATATGAAATTAGGGCTTGAAGGGAGAACTAACATATGATATATTCATTACTTGATATTTATTTATTTATTTTTAAGTTTATGGATAGTTGCTGGATGGAATGATTTAATAATCTAAGTGATGAATTATGAAGTATAAACCAATATTAGCTAAGCTAGTCATGGAATGGAATGCGATAAACTTTCTATTTTGATTATTTTTTTTTTAATTTTTGTCTCTTTTAGAAAAAAAAATCTAATAGTCAAATATTTAAGTTTATAAGTTATTATATTTAAGCTTAAAAAAACTAAAAAAAATTCCTTTTAGTTAAGATTTGATGACTCCCTAAACTTGAAATGGTAACAGATAGAAGTGGAAATCAAGGGCACCTACCAAATGAAGCCTCCTCCATCTCACCTTCTGGCAAGACACAGAATGGGCATTGAAAATACTGACCAAGTAGTTAGGGAGGGAAAATTATTGGAATTAAACAGTGAATCCTACAAAAATAAATATAAAAATATTAAGAAAAATTTGATTTACAGATATATTTTTAGCTTTTAAATTTTATTTATCATGTCAAAAATTTTATCATTTTCATTATCTTCGTTCATTTTTTTTTTAATTAACTCTATTGTTTAAGATGTGTGGCCATTTATTCGCATGGGTTCATAATTGAAGCAAACAATGCCTTAAAGGCCGAAATAGAAGTACAAAATTGATTGTTGTCATTGACTTCAGCGTCCAATTTCTAAAGCAATGGCCATGCCATGATGACGAGTACGTTGCTTTTAATATTATCCCTCCGCTTATATAAATAAATAAATGAAAAAAGAAAAAGTCTAATGCCACACAATTTACATAATAAACCAATTGCTTGTTCCGTAATATATATAAATGTACATGTATATGTCGGTATCATATCATTTCCTCGTCTTTTCGTTTTTCCTAATGTTGCCGTGTCCCAAGTATTATTTTTATTGATTATGAAAGTTCGTCACTAACGCCCCCGCGTCTGACCCGCTATTTGAACGTTTCCCCAAGAAGAATGGATAATTACATCAAGGGTCACTTAACTTTGCCTTTGTTCATCAAACTTTAATTTATTTCATTTGAGCCATCCTACTCATCAAAGGGCTTCAATGGGGTCATTACATTAATATGGATTTCAATTAGTTTAATGACCAGCGAATTTGAATTGCCAAACAATCTTAAAAAGAATTAAAACATTAGAAAAAAATAAATATTACGACGTTTATTAGATATTATGACTCAAGGTTCAAATTAAAGATGGAGAATTTATCTTATATAAACTTTAGATTTTGGGACAGTCAAATATGCATTATGGACTAATTTTCTTTAAAACTACCAATGATTAATTACTATTAACATGTACCGTTCTTTTAGAAGTACTTAAAAAAGGGGACTCAATTTTGATATATGATTTAGAGGAAAATAAACAATAAAACAAATATAATATTATCTTTTTTGGATTAAATTTTGCTTAATTTACTTAGTCACCTTGGCATTAGAAGTGACGAAGGACGAGCAAGGGTAATGAGTAAAGAGTGAGATTGTAAGGGACGATTAGTGGTGGTTAAAAATCATAGTATATTCGATAGATGTGTAAAAATTATAATTTTATTTTTAAAATATTATCTCACAAAATTGATTGACTAAAATATGTTGTTGTTTTTAATAGATTTTAAATTTGAATCCAAGAATAATAATTTTATGAAATTTATTCAATAAAATAAAAAATTTAACTTTAGCTTTAATGACATTGAAACATTTTTGTGCTAACTAGGGTGACTTGATTGAAACAAATAGAAGTTGGATGCCCTGTGGTGTAATTTTAACCTGGATCAAAGGATCCTTCTATTGCACTGCATACGGTATTTGGTCAACCCGCTCGGCACCCACGACCACCGTTCAAAATTTCAAACATAACCCCACCCGGCTCTGTTTCTCTCTCTCAACGTTTGTCTTCCCCCATAAATTTCATATGCATCTGTTTGCCCATATTGAGAATCAGCGGTTTTCGTACGACTCTCTCTGATTGTTACTTTCTCCAAATAAAAACACCGCAAATCCAGCTCATCTCTCTCCGATCCCATCGTCTCTGCGCTTCAATCTCATTACTCTGCTGCTCTGGGATATTCTTTCTCTGAGGCCTGCAGGTTTTAAGTCAGGTTAGTTAGGGTTTTTTGGGGGAAGGACATGGGCCAACAGTCGCTGATCTACAGCTTCGTGGCGAGAGGAACAGTGATCCTCGCCGAGTACACTGAGTTCACGGGAAATTTCACCAGCATCGCCTCTCAGTGTCTCCAGAAACTTCCCTCCAGCAACAACAGGTTCACCTACAATTGTGATGGTCACACCTTCAATTACCTAGTTGAAAATGGATTCAGTGAGTAATTCATTCGTTGACTTCACTGATTCTGATGTCTGTTCGGTGTGATTGTTGCTTTTGACCAATTATCTTATCGCAAAGGATTTGACTTTATCTTATTTGATCGTTGGGCATTGACTGTTTTGCCATCTGTTTATCTGATCGGTCGTGGATTTTTGGGAATAAAAATATTGTTTATGAGTTGCCAGCGGTAGGTTGATGTTTTCCTTGTTTAGACAATGAGTAGAATGTCTGTCAAATGAACTGTCGACGAGAAAGGCAATGACCGAATTGTACTGATCATGCAGTTTTCAATTCTTTATATGGAAGCGATGGTAAGACCTGGTAAACAGTTTGGGGGAAAAAATGTTACCACCAAAGTTAACCAAGAAGGGAAATGAATTAGGAAATGGATACTCCCATCTGTTGTTGGCTTGTTGCAGGTTTTTAAAATTTGGTACTCCATATTCCTTGCTGGATTACCTTCTTGTTTACATGATGCTTTTTTGTTTTATAAGAAACTCAAAATGTAGAATGGTTGACGAAGTATAAGTATTTCTTGAAATATGAAAGAATTGGAAGGGACTTGAGTCTGGGCTTCCACGTTTTGACTTATTCTTTTTTGGTATTTTTCACCTTCCTTCTGCAGTAACCTCTTATAGACATTGTTGCTAAAGATCTCTTCCATTAGTTTAATCATCAAATAATCTGCTTTGTTTGGATTCTTTAATTCCTGAGACAACAACACTTTATCCCTTAATTCTCTACTAAAATTTGGAGGAAAATAACGTTTGTATTCTGATAGTGATACATAGCAATTTCACCTGCATCTCTTTGACTTCACTCTGATGTTTTGCTCCATTGTGCCAAACTGGATTCTTCGGAATATTCTATTTATAATCTGCCTATATTAATTGTCTTTTATTGCTACACTTTAAAAAACCAAATTTGAATATCATGCAGGCTGGGAAATATGTTCTGCTATAATTTTCATTGCCTTCTTCACTCTCATAAGGTGGTATGATATGAGTGAATATAATAAAATCAGAATTGAGGAAGCACGGACACTCCATTCGCGTGAAGTATCATATAATACATGGATTCTTTGTGAACACACCAAGGCACTAATTAGACATGCCATGTGTATTTTGTTTTTCCATTTCGGACACGCATGTCCTTGTACAAACACATGCCTTAGGACATAGAGACATGTTTCTAAATCAAATAAGATTTCACCCAATATTAATTTTTTGCAAGAATAATGTGAAAGTAAACAACCATATCACATATAATTAGGTAATTACAGAACGAAGTAATTGTTATAAATTTATAGTAGTTTTGGTTTGTCTTGACTGGTGTTTAAGCATGAATGAATCTATTTGGTTTTAGCTATTGATGTTAGTTTTGATCATTTTCAAATGTTCCAATTATAATTATAATTAATATAAATATTAAAAAAATTAGATCTTATAATTGTGTTCCTACTTTGTCTACATCCTAAATTTTTCAAAGTTGCGTGTTGGACACCATGTCCTTTGTCCATGCTTCTTTGATTATAATATAACAGAAGATAAGGTGACAAATTTTTTTTGCTTTTTTTTTGGTCACTAACCACTAAAAAATACCAACAAATTATAGATTGATGCAATGTGTTCCTAGTCCCCAACCTCAGTAGTCCCAACAATGGACAAGCAACAATGTTCTGTAATATCTTTTAAAGGTTTAAATATTTGCTGGCCCCTCTAAAAAGATTTTATCTACTATTTCTTTGCATATTTTGGAGATCTATCCACAAGAGGAGGAGAAAAAATTTATTATTGAAATTTCTTTGGACATGTCATAATTGATTTATGAAAAATCTCGAGTTTGTTTCTTTTTGGCCACTACAAAAACAATTGAACTGACAAAAGCAGCACCTGTAGAAGTATTGAACTAAGGCATAGCATATTCATGCTTCCTAGTTCCTATTGCTTCCAACATCTTTATGTTGCTTGTGAATATGTGGACTATATCTAGGAAAGGATTATGTTTTCTATATGTAAGATTTTGTCTCCTTCAATGTTATCAGTGGTGTATGGCGCGGCCTTGACGGCAAGCCAAAAAACCACCATGGCAGATGGCATGGCAGCCAACTGGCATACAAAGAAAAAAAAATAAAAATTTATCATAAAAACTTGCAAAAAGAGCTAAAAACATATATTAATGAAAATAAACATCATTGAATCATTTTATAGTAAATAAAATTCACCAAATAAGTGTCACAAGCATTAGATAGGAAGAAGAAGACACAAAAATTAGAGTCTCAAATCCTCAATTAGAAAAGTGATAATCAATTTAAATGGTTTCTCATCATCCTTGAGTTGTCATGACTTAGGTTCACCTTAATAAATAGCACAGAGTATATAGAATAGAATGAATTGACCATAAAAGAAGAAAGAAAACTAAATAAATAGATGAAATTCTCAATAGACTAAAATAATACAAATTGGAGGAAGCCAACCAACTAAAAAGGAGAGAGACTAATGGACATACTAAAAATAAGAGAAACTCTATATATCATAAAAGAAGAGAAATAGACTAAAATGAGAGAGTAAAGATGAGAAACTGATTAACACTCCCAAAGGAAGCCTCGTGATTAGAGAGGAAGCCCTGCTGACACTCTTAGAGCTTCTTAAGGTTCGCTTGGTATTGTATATCAGAGAGGAAACCTCATGATTGCTGACACTATTGGCTGATATTGTGCTCCTCTAGGTTGGCTAACACTATAAAGGCTTGTAGTTGCTGTGTAAAGACTCGCGATTGACTCTTGTCTCACTTCTCTCGCTCTAGTTTGCATGTTGCGATTAACACTACTCTAGTTGTATTCACTTCTCTCAGTCTAGTTTGCCTATCAAGAAGCTTAGGTTACTCTATTTGAGGAAGAAGAAGGAAGAAGCATAGGCTGATACTAGTTGAAAGTCCTTAGTTGACTAGCCCTTCAACTAAGCCCATCACTAGAATAGGCCCATTCGTCAACTAAGCCTGTTGGTTATCCATCGTTTCAGCCATGGTGCGGCCACTACGCCTTGATGCCATGAGCATGGTGGATGCCAGTGCTGCCATACGAAAATTGGCAGAGGCAAATTGCCTTATGGCGGAATTTTGAAATTCTACCACTGCAATTTGCCATGGTGGCAATTTGACAACATTGGTCTCCTTGAGTAATTGGAGATGAAATATGCGTGGCCTGTAAGTAATATTTACTTTCCTAGGAACATGGAATGACAGGAACAGGGATGTGATAGCTATTTAATTAGAAATATGATAAGATAAGGGTAGACTTCTATAGTTTATCCTATTGGAATTAATATATGTTACAAAGTAGTCTAATTTTAATAGTGATGTATAGAATTAAGTAGGAATTATTTTCCTTAAAATTAAATACATCAAAACATTTTTTTAATTGTGTTTTGTCCCAGTCATGTTCATTTTTACCCTAAAGCTTTATTTTCCTAACATATAGTGCATTTGATTTAATATTTCTTATTCCAAGGAAAAAATTATGGAAAAGGTTTGGGATCAGCTTGGATCACTAAATAGACTATTTTTGAATGGTAGTTATGTTGTTTCTAATTGTGTGTATTAAATTATAATTTGCTAGCATTTTTGTGAGTTTCAGTAATGATGGTTAGTACTTATTGGTCTTTCATCAGGGGTGGTTCCATCATCTCTTCCATTCTTTTCCCAACAAGTGGTTCATAATCTGCAAGGGGCCCTTGGTGGACATTAATTTTTCTAATACTTCAACTCCTAAGTGCAAAATTAACCCTTCTTGAGACAAATATTTGTGACAAAATTTATATGACGATTATTCATCTTCTTCCTTGGAAATGCCTCTATCTAAATGTTTGCTTGGGATATGTTTCTTATTTCTGATTATGGAAAGTCCTAGACAGTTTGTGATTGGAAAAATGATAATAAGCTATCTAAGCACAGTGTTGTCAAATTGTTGCCATGGCAGGGCCATGGCAAATTGCAGTGGTGGAATTTCAAAATTCTGCCATGAGGCAATCCACTGTTGGCGGTTTCATATGACGGAGCTTTGGTGTCCACCATGCTCATGGTGTCATGGCATAGTGCTAGTGCCAGGGTTGAAACAACGGATAACCATCAAGCTTAGTTGACTATTGGGCCTGTTTTAGTGATGGGCTTAGTCCATGGGGCTTAATGGCCTTATTCGAAGGGCTAGTCAACTAAGGGTTTCCAAATAGCATCGGTTTGTGCTTCTTCTTTCATTTTCCTTAGGCAAAGAAACCTAAGCTTTTAGTTGGGCAAACTAGATTGAGAGAAGTGAACATAATTGGAGTAGTGTCAATTGCTACATGCAAACTATACGGAGAGAAGTGAGACGAGAGTCAATCACGAGTTTTTAAGCAACAATTGCAAGCCTTTACAGTGTCAGCCAACCAAGAGAAGCACAATATTGCCCACCAATGTCAGCAATTGCGAGGCTTCATCTTTGATATACAATGTCGGGTGAATCTTAAGAAGCTTTGAGAGTGTCACCAAGGCTCCCTCTGAGAGTGTCAGTCCATTTCCCTTCTTTACTCTCATTTTAATAGGTTTCCCATTTTTTTTCCTGATACATAGAGTTTCTCTTCTTCTTAGTTTGTCCATTAGTCTTTTCTTTTTAGTCTATTGGCTTCAGCTGGTTTGTCTTATTTTAGTCTATTGGTTTTCTTCTAGTTATTTAGTTTTCTTTCTTCTTCTATAGTCGGTTCATTCTATTCTATATACACTATGCTATTTATTTAGGTGAACCGAAGTCATGACGATTGAAGGATGAGTGAGAGACCATTTAAATTGATTATCAATTCTGTCATTGAGAATTTGGGACTCTAATTTTTATGTTTTCTTCTTCCTATTGCTTGTGACACTTATTTGATGAATTTTATTTATTATATAATGATTCAATGATGTTTATTTTCATTAATATAAGTTTTTAGCTCTTTTTTCAAGCTTTTACTATAAATTTTATTTGTTTTCCTTGTTTGCCATTTGGCTGCCATGGCACCATGGCGGTTTTTTGCCTTTCCGTCATGGCCACAATACACCATTAGTAACATTGATTTCTATATTTTCCTTTGCTTCTTCATATATTGGTTTTGCATCCATAGGGATCTGGAGAATGTTACATATTTTGGTGTAAGTTGTTTTATTATTGATGTACTAGATTTAATTTACAAAAAATAAAATGCTTTAATTGAATAATTTTAGGAAGAATGGATGGCCCCAGGAAGCCCTCACGACACCACTTTGTCATTTTGTCTCTATAGTTGTCTTTTTGCAGTTGATAGATGTTATTGGGACATTAACAAGTTGAGAAAGTTTGAGTATTGAGTGGCAAAGTGGCGAAGTCCACTCTTTGAAATATTGACTCTTGTTATGTGATTTGGAGCCTTTGTTGTTACCTCCACAGTTCGATCACCCAGCATTCTATCACATAGGGTCCAATTAGGGGTGCTCATGGTTTGGTTTGGTTTGATGCTCAAATTCAAACCAAATAATATTTTATGGTTTTTAATTTTTGTAAACCAAACTGAACCATGGTTTATAGTTTGGTTTGGTTTTAACCACAGTTTATGATTTGCAAAATAAAATGGATTAAATTCAATATTTTTATAAAAATTTTGGCAGAGTTTTTGTAAAAAGTGGTCATTCATTTTTTTCCAACTTTTTTAACTTAAAAAATTTATTATTTATCAATTAATTATAATAGTTATACATTATGCAATAAACATATTTCTACAGTTTTACAGAATTTCACTTATATTAATAGAGATCACACTTTAGAAAAGAAAAACAATCAATTATTAGAATGAATATAAATATAAAAGATAACAAAAAGAAGAAATATACAATCAAATAATAAAAATATACTATATATATAGAGAGAGAATTTTTAATTTTGTATATATATAAACTATACGATTTACTTTGGTTTGTACGATTTGTGTAGATGTTAAATATGAAATCAAATTGTATAGAAAAAATCTCTTTTCAAATCAAACCAAATTGAACAGAATCAAACCAAACCAAACTATGGTTTCGTGGGGCTAATGGTTTGGTTCAGTTTGTTGAACACCCCTAAGTCCAATTCTATAATGACTATCAAGCACTGTCTTAAAATTATTATGGTACCATAATGATTCATAAAAGCTGTAATGTATTAACTGCCAGTACTGCCTTGAACCGTTTTTCATACATCTACTGTTTTCTAAACATTGTGCATTCTAGTATTTACTTTAGAATGAAAACCATGGGTTTTTAGATGTTAAAGTACTTTAGTTACTAAGGGGGTGTTTTTTTAAGGCCTCATAGGCCAAATTCAATGTTCTTTCAAGGCTTGTTTTTGGAATTATCTTAGGAGCAAATACTAAAAAAAAATGGAGCATTTGCTCTTGAGACTGTCACCATGGTCACTGAATGCTGTTGGCAACGGTGACAATTGATTTGAACCATGGTCACCAAACGGTGGGCTTGAACCATGGCCATTGAACACTTCAGGCGATGGTTGCTGCAATTTTCCAATGGATTGAGAGATCGAGATAGTGGAGAGAAAAGGGGTCACTTTGGCACATCTCAAGCATGTGACAATCTAATCTGTGTGGCGTTGACTGTGGCTGCGGGTAAGGAGAGGACGTCAGCCACCACGGGGTGGTGGAGGCAGCTGCACTCAAGCCAAGCTAGAAGCCAGCGATTTGATTGTGTGAAACTGCTTGAACTGATCGTCGCCTAGAGAAAAGGAAGAAGAAGACAAAGTAGAGGTCATGGCCTCGAGATTAATTGGGGATGAAGTGAAGAAGAAGAAGAAGAAATGGGTGGGATATAAGGACAACAAAAGGGCATCAATGGCAGCTCTTGAAAGGGAACAACAGTTTGAAGTAGCGGCATCGATCAACAACTCCTTTGCTAACTGTCGATGGACAACCATGGGAAGGAGATGAAAGTTTAATCTATTTTCAATTTAGTCCCCTAATCCTTTTGCCTTTTTTCACTTTTGTTCTTCACCTTTTGATTTTGTCAATTCAATACCTATATAGGTTCCCTAATTTATTCTCTACTTCATTTCTGCCCCCAACATTATGATTTTTTCACATAAACCTCAAAAAACACATGCTAAAAGCACAATGTCACAATTGCCTCTAAAGCACCATGCTCTAAAGGCACGTCTAAATTTGAAAAACATGTGCTTCTGAGATTGAAAAAAAATGGCCCCTAACCATCTATCAAAAGTTGCAAAGAAATTTTATCAAGATTCTTAAGATGCTTTTCTTTGTTTTTTGGTTTATATGAAAAGTTAAACAAAGTACAGATGTAATCATGCTATGGGCATGTCATTTCTGGCAGCTATATTTGGATTACAAGTGCATGAAATCCAAATACCATTTAGAATGTAAAGAGAAGCATGTTAATGGTTGATGAGTTTCCCACTTTATGACAGTTGGGGGGTGGTCGAATATATGCGATATTAGCCTTGCTTTACATGACTTGAACCTATATGTTTAATGATTTTTTTTCTCTGGATTTGTTAATGCTGTCAAATTAGAGGATTGGTTTCTGAGTCCTTTTTCAAATTTGTGGAGTGACTGATGCTCCTGATATGTTTTTGTGGACTACTGCAAAGGTCAATAGTCACATGGTTTTGGCTTAAATCTTGCTATAAAACTTGTTGTCAGTTAATTTATCTTTGTGGCCTCAGTCACAAGATTGAACCTTGTATTGATAATGTTTTTCTAGAGCACACAAAAGAACTTTTGATAATGATACTTATTAAAGCCATGCAGGTATTCCTGAAGCCTGCCTCTCACTTGACGTGGTTGAATTGTTTTGTCTCTAAATGCATGTAGGAGCTTAGTTTCACTGCATTTGGATTTGTAGAAGCATCATATTACTTGATAATTATATAAATCAAGTTGACTGAGTGTCATTTTGTTGTTATAGTTATGTTTTCCAGATAGTCAGGATGTAGGACAATTTATTTTTGGATCTTTGCCCTTTAACTTGCCAACTTACTTCAGCGTAGAGTGGTTAACAGTGCCTGTTTGATTTTTGTATGTCCTTTTTTCCATCCTATTCCTTCCCTATTCGGAGTTGCATGGTTTTTTCAGATTTTCCTTTTGGACTATATTTGTGCTGCAATGTGCTTGCCTGATTCTATTTGCTGTATCTGTTAATCTTCAATGACTACATCAGAGGCAATAGGTATCTGTATCACTGGGGGATTCACTGTTAATTTTCCATAATTGCAACGATAGTAACAAAGGTTTTAATCAATTTTGAATGTTTTTCTGATTCAAGATGTTGCTGCTCATTTCTTGATGGAAATATGTTACATTTTCAAGTTAGAAATATTTTGGCAGGTGGTAGTTTGTCTTTTTGGTGGATACAGACTTCATAACACCTTTTTTATGGTCATATGCATAGCTTCACAGTTCCTATTGTTTGATATATTGCAAACTTCTTGCTGATTTCTGCATCATATACTGTCTCATATATTTAATTTGACACAATCTGCCGACGTTTTTTTTTTATTTGGTTCTTTTTTCTGCCTGAGCTAAAACTTCAAATATATGAATACATTCTCTTTGCTATTTAATTGTAACTTCTGTTCTCTGCTTTTGCAGCATATTGTGTTGTTGCAGTTGAGGCTGCCGGCAGACAGATAACTATTGCCTTTCTTGAGCGAGTTAAGGAAGACTTTAACAAGAGATATGGCGGAGGGAAAGCTGCAACTGCTACTGCCAAGAGTTTGAACAAAGAGTTTGGGTATCTTTCCTTGTCCTTATTGTGAAAGGAAAATTTTTTGGTTTCTACCTTTCACACCTTGTGACCTTCGATTGTTATCATAGGTCAAAGCTAAAGGAGCACATGCAGTACTGTGTGGATCATCCAGAGGAGGTAAGCAAGCTGGCAAAGGTGAAGGCTCAGGTTGCTGAAGTGAAGGGAGTAATGATGGAAAACATTGAGAAGGTATGGATGTTTTCCCCTGGGTTTTCTGTAGTAAGAAAAAACAGGCATCTTTGTCTTATATTCTTATTTCTGGTTTTGCCATTTAAAGAATTGACATTGCCTTTATTGTTCATGACCTGGAGCAACTTTTTATGTAGATCCATTTGGATACGAGTACAGCATAATATTTATTTGAATTCGTCTTCAATACATGACTTGTCGTTTAGGTCATCATTTTATACTTACATTAAAGAATCAGAATGATTCAAATATTTAGGTTGGCTAAGAGAATCTAGTATTTCATTCTCAAGAAACTTAACCAAAAATTAAACTAGAGAATGTGCAATTATTAAATCTACAGAGTAGTGAATAATTAAGTTTTGGGATATATTCTGAACATAAACTTACGCCATACTTTTAGCTAAATCCAGAGTTTTATCTGACTGGATATGGCCATGAGAGGCAATTAGTAAATGCTTTTGAGATTAGAATATTTCTCCAGCAAAACTCATATGATTTCATTCATAACCTTTGTAGGAAAAATTGCAGTCCTGCTAGTGAATGTTATGTCTTCATTGGCAATTAATCCATTATAATATATGATGCTTCTGGTTTGGGGACGTATCTGGTATATGGTTCTGATATTACAGGCATGAAGTGAGAAAATTATATATTCTGTTATGCTTGGTGTGGAGTATGTCCTATTTAAAGTAAATTTAATTTTTGTACAGGTTCTTGACCGTGGAGAGAAGATTGAGCTGCTGGTAGATAAAACTGAGAACCTTCGCTCTCAGGTCAGTGTTTGCATACTGGACAAATTCTTTGGCTAATTTGATTGCAAAACTTGTTTGTTGAAAGTAGAAACTCTTTGATATGGTTGGTTATCTACACTGATGACCTTCTGGAAGCCGCTGGAGTTCTCTAAGATAAGATTTTGAGTTATTCTACTGCAGGGCTGATACTAGTTAAGAAGTCTAAATAAATAAACTCTCTTTGGGAATGTCTTCCCTATCTCTTCCTGATGTTTTATGGCCAAAATGCACTTCTGTGTTTTACTTGCCCACAGTAACTTTACATGGCCATTAAGGATAATGTTGAAGGAAGGGATGTTGCTTTTGGTATTTAAAATGTCATAAAATATTGATCTGGATCTAGCTTTCACTTAAAGATAGGGTGGCGATGGCAATTTTTATATTTCCAATTTCTCTTGTTCTCATTACACATTGGATCACACGGGCATGTAATGGATACCCCACCAAATTGGCTTCTGGATCTGGTCAAAATTTTACCAATTTGAAGCATGACCGGACCTTTTGGTGTTTAATTTTAGGATGAATATATTATTAAGAAAAATATTTTTCTTTCTTTCTTTTATTTTTTAATTTTTTGTTCGTGAGAATTTAATTGCAAAGAAAAGTTTTCTAGGGATACTAGTAATATTCCCAAATTGTGGAATAATATGTAACCTCAAATGATACAAGTATAATTTATCATCAAAGAAAATGCTAAATAAATAAAAAGAAGTTATCAGTGTATATAAAACTGAACATTGGGCTTCTTTTTTTTCTTTTGATTTGACATTCTTATATCTGTTATTTCCTGTCCCTAGCATTGTTGTTTTGTCCATGCTGCTGCATCTTATTTGAATACAAATCTTGTTGAAATTGACCATTTCAGGCACAAGACTTTAGGCACCAGGGGACTCAGATCAGGAGGAAGATGTGGTGGCAGAATATGAAAATAAAAATGATTGTTCTGGGAATCCTCATTGCTTTGATCCTAATTATTGTACTCTCTATCTGCCATGGCTTCAAATGTACTTGATTAGGACCATTGCCCTTTTTTACTGGTCAAACCTTCTACTCACGGCATTCCCATGTGCTTATTTTTTGGATTTGACTGCACTTTTTCCTTTTGGCCCATCCTTTCTGTGGCCTTGTAGTTTGAATTGGTTTGTATATTTGGATATGCAGGCAGTTATCGTTCTAAAATAGAAAAATCTCTTTGCATATGGTCTTTCGTTTAATGTGTAACGAGTTCGCCAATTTTGATCCTCTTACTTTCTTGGCATAACATGGGACTTTTGGATTTTTACTGTTTTTGACCCCTTGGATGTTAAATGGTTTGTAGAAGAGATTGTTGCAGGATTTTTGTAGGATGGAAATACATTTTAGGAGCCTATGAAAAGGAAACGCTTATTCCTTTCATCTGGTAGTCTAGATGACAGAGGTTTGTGTTGCTAGTCCTAGTGAACTGACAGTCCCGCATTCGGGATATCCTTTTGTGGCAGTTCGGACTGTTAGTCTTGGGTGACTTGTCGTCCCCTCTTTGGCGCCTTTTTTAAATATTTTTTAATATTTATTATATTTACATGCTTCTAAAATTAGATCATTGCAGGACTAGTAAGACCCTAAATTGGAATTCTGTAATTTAGTTTCTTGGACAAGATAAAACCACCGCAAAATGGGGAATTGCTTTTAATCAGATTTGATCCAACGGTCTCTAAATGGTGGGTCTAATTCGAGAAGCACAAAAATCACACAAACATATCTAATGGGACCCATATTATGCATGCTAAAATATACTTTTGGTTCCCTTGAGTGTTCCTGGATATTGTAAAACGTTTGTCCTCCAGTTTGCTGTTGATAAACCAGATTTTTTGACATGAGATGTTGGAGATGTTAAACGAACCTTCTTTTGTCGTTTGTCCGTAACTAATTTCTTTTGATACAAGCGATCGTCCATGTTACCCGTATCTACCCCAGAAGACCCAAATACTTGTGGGCATCCACAGTGTGGGCCCGTGCCTTGACAGGTGAGCTTAGGTCGACTTGGCGGGCCAACCCACGTGGGCCAAGTCCAAGAGGGAGCAGGCCGGTTTGGGGTGAGCAATAGGAAAGCCAAGGCAAGACTATCCGAGTCTTTTGTAGATTCTAGAAGCCTCAAGCACCATTAGAGAAAGGAGGCAAGGGGAGCCTTGCCAGAGGATAGCCATGTAGGCAAGGGCATCGACTGCCACTTGCGACAATGCCAATGATGCTGGGGATGGGGGATAGAGTCGATCGGAGCAAAGGCAAGCGGGTTTTTGTGCTTGAAAGATTGATTGTAAGGATGAGAAGCTTCTACCAACATGAATTGCGAAAATTAAGCAAAAATCTGAGTGACCAAGCTGAAGGAATCAAAGGTGAAGGAGTTTATCCAAAAGATGGTAGATTAGGATCGTTTCAGAGTGTCACCGGGAAAATGTTGAGGCACGGCCAACAGCGCCCCCAACAGCTTCCCGTGCAACAGTAGAGGTTGACCAGGCCCCTGCTCAACCTTGCTCCAGCTCGTGATCAACCCACGAGCACCAACCAACCCGTCCCGCTCTCCCTCTTCCTAGGTAACTCAATGGTCGGCACACCCACACAGTGAGCTCGGCCCAGCGGAAGCAATGTGTAGAGAGAGAGAGAGAGCAAGACACTCGGATGACTCCTCAAGCTTCTCCTGCACTCGGCCCTTCCCTTGCTTGGATCACCTAGCCAAGCTAAGCTCACTCAAGCTCACTTGGCTAGCACTCAATGAAAGCACACCCACAAGTGTAGAGAGAGAAGGTGAGGGAAGTTTTTCTTTCTTATTAACTTGAGTAAGCCAAAGAATACAATTCAAGGGGTGCCCATCCCTTTATATAGACAATTGGGTCGCCCAAAATGGCGCCCAGGCAGCACACTACTCAAATTCAAAAATCTGGGCGGGCTTCTAGCCGTTACAGCAACGGCCATCGCGCCTTAGGTCGAGGTGCGGATCCTCCTAACGGCTAATGCGGAATGGATCGGGCCATGTATCGGGCTGAGGTGTGGATCTTCATCGGGTCATGTCCTAGGTTTGTGATGGGACTGATCTGGTGTCGAGTCGGGACTGTTTTGGTTCCTCGCTGGAACCTGTCTCAGCTGCGCCGCGCTCTATGGCACATCGCATTGCGCCTCTGGGTGCACCACTGCCCTTACCTACTGATCCTACCTAAGGCTAAGTATGTTGGCTTGGCTGGTCTCCCTGACTGTCTGTGTCTAAGGGCGTGCCTCCAACCTTGCTCACTGGTCTATCCATCCACTTGCCTCCCCCAAGTGGTTTGGCTTCGTGGTGCCTTGGCAAGATGTTGCCTACTGCCTTCCTTAGAGTTAAGCCGTGGGTCATAGTCCTTCATCTTGGAAGGCCTTGGCTGCTTATGATGCTTCGCTTTTGGAGTCTTTAAACGCTCAAGGGTCACTTCCCAAGTAGCCCGGTTAGCCTTAGCCAACCTTCTTCCTTGTCGCGCCGCGTCGTGACTAGTTCGAGTGGATGGGTCTAAGGGTCCAAAATGCCCTCGGGTCACACTCTCCCCCAGTTGTTCCTTTGATGCCCTTGTCAATGCCCAATAAGTGCAAGGCTTTTCCGACTCTAAGTAGGTCTTCCTTTGTTCCTTCCTGACCTTCGCTTTTGCTTGGGTAAATTTCTCTTGCCCAAGTGTCCTTGTTGTTGTCCGTTGCAGCTTAGACATGTCCGTTCCACATGCTGCCCAACTCTGGTTTTTCCCTAAACCACGGCTCTCAGACTTAGAAAATTTTTCAACTTGCTCAGCTCTTTGGCCCGAGCTTGCTGATTGCTCACTTGCCTCCTTCAGTGGCTTCTCTTTTCTGCACTATGTCTGGAAGCTCCCTCTTGAACTTTGCCAAGTGCAAGTCTTTTGGCCTCTGCTTGCTTGACTGCACCTGACTTGGCAAAGTCTGCCCAAGTTAATTCCTGCAGCTGCCCAGCACAGCTGCGCCTTAGCTTTCCCTTAGGGACAGTGCCCCTTCCAGGACCAACTCCCTTGGCCCCAAGTAGCATGGTTCCATCACTTTGGCCAAACTGCTCTCGGACTGAGTCTGGAACCTGCTTCTGGAGACTGCTCGTAGCACAAGTCTCTTTGACCATCAGCTTGCTGCCTCTGGTCTTCTGCCTCTTCTAGGCCGTCAAGGGCCTTTTGTCCAAGTTCAAGTCCCCAGCTTTCTGCTCAACTGGTGACTTGCCCGAGCTAGAACCAATGCCCCTGGTCCCAGCCACTTCACAAGTTTGGCTGCCATATGCTGCCCCAGACTTTGCCTTGGCGCTGGCCTACTGCTTTTGGCTTGCTCCTTACGAGCTAAGGGTTTGTCGCTTTTGTCTGCAACTTGGCCCCCAGCTGTCTGCTTGACTGGTGACGCCCTGGACATCATCACTGTCTAGCACATGAATCTGCCCAAGTCCTGGGCCATCCCAGTTGATGGTGTCCCTACCTCTGTTGGTTGTCTTTCTTTTGGAATGAAGGCCAACTTCTTGGCCTTGGCATGATGCCCGGTGCTAAGTCCCTCCCCATGGAGACTTAGGCTTATTCTATCTCGGCTCATGGGCTTGCTCGAACCCAGGGCTTGCCTAATTGATGCGGTGCTCCTTGTTGACTTCCTCCCGAAGTGATGGCCAACTCTTTGGCCGTCGTTGTAGCAAGATCATCCACCCAAGGTCGCTTGTTCAGTAGACCTTGCTCATTGCCCGCATCACTCGACTCTAGATGTAGAGTCCCCTTCTCTATTACTGACTGGCCTTTGCCGTAGCTCCTCATTGAAGTGCAAGGGGTCGGGTCTTAGCCTTCTGGCCTCATGACTCTGCCTCCCTCAGAGTCTTTGTCCATCTGGCCGCCAAGTTTGCTACTTCCATTCGACAAGAAGCTTACTTTGTGCTCATGGCAACCAGATGTCCCAGGCTGGAACACTTCCAACCCTTCCTTGGCCGCTGCATCCGGTTGGGAGTCTTGCACCCAAGGCTAGCCTCCTTTAAGTTGATCAAGTTCTATAGCTCTCCTGTCCAACAGCTGATTTGACCAAGTCTTCAGCTCGCTTGGCACCGCTAAGGAGCCAGAACCCTTAGTTCCTGTCTCATCATGGTGAGCACCCTTCGCAAGGGTTGTCTACTCGATCACCATCAAACCCATCACATGGGTCACCTACTTCAGGCCTTCCTCGCACACCATGGTGCCCAAGTAAGTCGACAGCTCCTTAGCTACCTTGATCTTTGTCTTGATCTTCTTGGGGCACACACGGACTCTGTGAGGCTGGTCGCAAAGGAAGCACTTCAAGGAGTCGCTCCCTTTCTGGCCACTCTCTTGGGCCTTAACTTGCTTCTTGGTTTCACCACCAAGCTGCTACCTTGACCTTGTCATCAGTTTGCTTGGTGTTGCTAAGGGTCTAGAACACTTGGCCCTAGCTGGCATGCGACTACCAACATGCTTCTGCTCGCACCTCTAATCACGCCTGTGATCGTGCCTCTGTCCGCACCACGCTCCGCATCGCGGCGTGCCTAAGGGACTAGAACCCTTGGCCCTAACTGGCGCCCTTCTGTTGCGTCATCTTTGGGCTCGTTTCACTCCTCGGCTTGTCGTGCCTTGGGCCGCATCGCGCTGCGCTCCACATCATAGCGCGTCTAAGGGACCAGCACACTTGGCCCCGTGTCCTTGGCCGTGGGCTTCCTTCTCCACAAAAGTCCTGAGGCATGTTGGGCTGCTCCCACTCTTCCTCATTCTCCTCTTTACCTTTGGGGTGACGTTTGTACTTGAACACCCCGGGGAAGCCGTTTCCTCATTGGTCTGCTTCCCTTGACTTTTCGATTGGGCACAAGCCACCTTGGCCACATTGGGACACTCACAGCTCAAGTGAGGTCCATCACAGTGGTAGCACCTTAGCTCTACTTGCCCTCTTGATTGGGTCCAAGCCGCCTTGTCTTTGGTAGGACACTCGCGGTACATGTGAGGTTTGTCATAGTGAAAGCACCTCAAGGTCCAACGCTCAGCCCTTCGGACTGGCTTGGCCTTCTGTTCGGCCTGCTGGTGAAGTCTGGCTCCCCTAGCTAACTCCTTGCCCACTTGGCTTCCCCTTTCTGGGTTCAGCCTGCCTTTACGGCCATTTGCATACCTTAGCTAAAGTCCGCTGTAGCCAAGCACTTCTTGATCCGTACACTGGTTTGCTATGGTGGCTCCGAAACTTGAGTTCCCCCTTTCGGTCAAGGACCATCTTCTGAATTCATTACTGTTCGAGCGAGACACCTGCTGCTCACCACTCCCCCTTAGGCTCAATTGGTCCATGGGTCCATCGGTCTATTTGATTTCTAGGGGTCCTTCTTTAATTCCTGATCATGGGCTCCCACTCTAAGTGCCCGTCATCTTTGGCCCATCACCTAAGTCAGGTCGCCTCTCCCGACTCAGGTCATCCGAACTCACCTTGATAGCATCATTGATGGGCATGGTCCCTGACTAGCCCTCATGATCTCCTAGCTGCAAGGTTCCTACCACGCAGCTTTCCCCACATCCAAGGGTTAGCTCCTCGGTTAGTTCTTTCGGCTCAGTTTCGACTGTGCCTTTCGGGCCTCATCTTCTTCCTGCAAGACGCAGAGGCTCTCCTGTATCCTTGTGAACAACTGGCATATCCTATCCAGTCTCTGGTCTGCAGACTCCCAAAAGCCTGTCCTGTCCTGCCCCATGTCCAAGCAATCGAACCCAAACTGTTGTCCAGCCACTGTCATGCCTCCCATTGAGACAGTCTCAGCTCTAAGGCCTCCAGGCCGTGGAAAGGGGTCTACTGTGCCTCCTACAGCGCACTAGACTCTCTTAGTCACCCTATTTAGTTTTGTCCATTGAGAATGGGCCATGGGTAGCTCGCCTCCTTCCACTCTGTGGACTGCCTTAGTCACCCGGACACCCTTCTCCTTAGAGATAGCCACATCCAGCATGGTGTCCGCTCAAGGTTAGTAGTTCCGTTCAAGCTCAACAAAAAAATTGAAGCAAATCCACCAGAAGAATTGAGAGTAGCAAAGTTTGGGACTTGGCTTACCTGTTCAGCAGTTCAGCATCGATCACCGTCCAAAGCACTGCATGTAGCACTGCTCAGATACCGCTTATCAGGGCAACTCGTTCAAGCAGTGATGCCACCTGAGCACAATTCTCTAATGCCACTTGTCACAGGGAAAATGTTAAGGCATGGTCAACAACACCCCCAACGGCTTCCCGTGCAGCAGTAGAGGTTGACCAAGCCCCTGCTTAGCCTTGCTCCAGCTTGTGATCAACCCACGAGCACCAACCAGCACACTTGGCTCTCCCTCTTCCTAGGTAACTCAATGGCTGGCACACCCACACAATGAGTTCAGCTCAGCAGAAGCAATGTGTAGAGAGAGAGAGAGAGAGAGAGAGAGAGAGAGAGCAAGACACTCGGACGGCTCCTCAAGCTTTTCTTGCACTTGTCCCCTTCTTTGCTCGGATCACCTAGCCAAGGTAAGCCCACTCAAGCTCACTTGGCTAGCACTCAATGAAAGCACACCCACAAGTGGAGAGAGAAAGGGTGAGGGAAGCTTTTCTTTCTTATTAACTTGGTAAGCCAAAGAATACAACTCAAGGGGTGCCCATCCCTTTATATAAACAATTGGGTCGCCTAAAATGGTGCCCAGGCAGCACACTACTCAAATTCAAAAATTTGGGCGGGCTTCTAGCCGTTGCAGCAACGGCTGTTGTGCCTTGGGTCGGGGCGCGCCTCGAGTCAAGGCGCAGATCCTCCCAACAGCTAATGTAGAACGGATCAAGCCATGTATCGGGCTGAGACGCGGATCTTCGTTAGGTCATGTCCTAGGTTCGTGATGGGACTGATCTGGTGTCGAGTCGGGACTGTCTTTGGTTCCCTGCTGGAACCTATCTTGGCTGCGCCGTGCTTTGTGGCACATTGTGTTGTGCCTCGAGGCGCGGGCACTTCTGGGTGCACCATTGCCTTTACCCACTGATCCTGCCCAAGGCTAAGTCTGCTGGCTTGGCTAGTCTCCCTGACTATCTATGTCTAAGGGCTCACCTCCAGCCTTGCTCACTGGTCTGTTCATCCACTTGCCTCCCCCAAGTGGTTTGACCTCGTGGTGCCTTGGCAAGATGCTTTCTACTGCCTTCCTTAGAGTCAAGCCATGGGTCATGGTCCGTCATCTTGGAAGGCCTTGGCTGCTTATGATGCTCCACTCTTGGAGTCTTTGAACGCTTAAGGGTCACTTCCCAAGCAGCTTGGTTAGCCTTAGCCAACCTTTTTCCTTGCCGCACTGCGTCATAACTAGTCCGAGTGGACGGGTCTAAGGGACCAAAATGCCCCCAGGTCACAAGAGGATAAGACTTTCCTGGTAATAGATTCAAACATAGCTGTTGGACTTTGGATTGGATTTATCTATAGATTAAGTCCAAGCGCTTAGGCGCAAGGATCATTTCGGTTGAGGGCAAGTCAATTGTAAAAGATTGAAGGCAATCTTGTTGGATAGATTAGAGGTAATCTACTAAGGCCTTTATACATTTATAAATAGGGCCAAAGACTCTATTTACTTCACATCCATTCTATAAGAGAGACTTCGAACGAGTGTGTAAGAGTGTGTGAGGAGAGAGTTCCATGGATCTTTGTTATATTGGTAATACAAGGTTGGGATTGGGTTATTGTATATTGCTAGTGTTTCTTTCTTCCTCCATTTTTCTCTGTGTTCTGTTCACTTTGTTCACTGTGTGGTGTGACCGATCAACAAGATGGCCAATGGATTGAGAAGACTGGTTGGGGATTTTCTTTGTCTGGGGGGTTGTCCAGTCTCTGCTCTAGTTTCCAATTTAATGGACCAAATTTGCAAACTTCGGCCAGTAAGCCTACCGTTCTATTTGGATGTTTGGACTTGAAGCAAGAACAGGCACGTCAAACTAGGTTGGACTAGATGGGGGAGGCAGAAGGCTTGCAGGCACATGGGAGCACGTGGAAGGAGCAAAGAGCATGAGATTGCACTCCTAGGCGTGTGAGTGTGCATAGCTATGTGGGGTATAGACAGAAAGGTGCCGTTTTCACGAGGAATGGAGAAACCATAGTAAGGCTGACTACTTTTAGTGAAATCGGCTTGTCTCTAGGTTATTTTAAAAGGAAAAAATTTGAACTTTCGCAACCTTGATGATAGATTTGGTATCGTAACTAAGGTTAAGCCGAATCAACTCACTCAACACGCCTATGGCGGACCACAATTCAACAACCAACCTCCGTAAACAGTCTAGAACTTAGAAGGCTGTGTGGGGAAAATGCCAACTAACGGGAGACGTCAACACCCCCATCTATCAACAACTCCAAAAGATGGCCCAAGCCATTGAAGGGATGCAAAAGGTGATGGCAGATATTTCCACCGAAATGGCCTAATATTGATTAAAAGTGAACGAGGTGAGTAGCCTTTCAATCGTGGTTAAAGAGGTGAGCCAAACCATAGAGGATAGAAGGGCGCTTTGGAGGCCAGAGTGATCAGCATGCAAAAGGACTTTCAGAGCTAATAAGTACGATGTACGTAAAACTACTCGTGGTTAAATGGGCCATAGATAACTCGCAAGGTAACTGTCACGACATAGAAGTGTTGTCCCAAAAGGCAACCCAAGAGGGGGGGTGAATTGAGTTTTTATCGTGGAAGCTAAGTGTGTGAAAAAATTAAAAACAATAAAAATATTGAATCAAATAAACTAATACAATTCATCCAATAATAAACATAAAACAATTTTAAGTAAAGTAAAGAGAGTAGGGATAAGAGATGCAAACTCTTTTATAGTAGTTCGACTTGCTACCCAAGTTTACGTTTACTCTCTCGAGCTTTAACTAGTCGAGGTTCCACTAAGATTCTTGCACTTGACGGAGGTAATAAATCCCGAATACAAACAAAGTCCCTTGCACTTGGCGGAGGCAAGAAATCCCGATTACAAAGCCGTTGATTCGGTGAGTTTCAAACACTAATACAAGTGGTAATGAAGATGAAGTAGAAATGTAGCAATTTCTCTTAAGTAGGATTAGCTACCACTCATGTACAAAAAAGATCTCACTTCAAAGAAGTACTCTCAAGAATAAAACAATTTGCTTTATGCACTCTTTGATCTAGTAATAAACAATACAGCACAAAGAATTAGAGAGAGAGATTGAGTAGACTTTGAGAGCTTGTTGTTGTGTCTTTCTCCCTTCAATCTATACTCTTTTTATAGGCAAAAACACCAAGGAGACGTTGGTCTTTGTGGAAGACAAAATCATTTCTCAACAGTAACTGCATATTGGCTTGATTCAAAAATTCAAATAAAATGACTCTGAATGTTCCAAAATTCTTTAAAAATTCTTGGATACTCCTCAGTGAGTCTATGTTTAAATGCAAAAAGAATTATTCAATTATCGTGCACCGTTTGAGAGAAATCATCAAATCTTCAACGATATGCCAGACTGTAAAATTGCTTTTATGAAAAGTTGTTGGCCAAGTTCAAAATTGTTTAGAAATTTGAATTTATATTCAAAAATAACAAATTATATACTTTTGAAAAGCTTATAATGTCTACTTTCATTCAAAATTGGATTCGTATGAATTTGACTTTTATATTTTGAGATATTTCAAAAACACTGTAGTATACTTATTTTGTCTACTGACAATACAACTCAGCAGAATGACCCACTTTGAAAAATTATATCTATCAAACTATAAGTGTAAAACGTGCAAATAATATATGAATTTAAAGCTTAGCACGTCTACTTTACAAATAAAATTAATTCAGAATTTTATTTATATTATAAATTATATGTTACTAATTAAAATAAATATCATGCAGATTTCAAGAATGATTTTTTTCAGAAAATAATATATGAGATTAATATAATAAACTGCTTTAATACAAAAGAATATATATGATGAATTATATATCAAAATAAAGATATTTGAGTGTAGTTTCATATAAAATTTTCTTTATAATTTTTTGACTTTTCTATAGTAAGATATAATTAATTTACTACACACATGTCTAATTTAACAGCTTCACAATCTAGTACAAGTAATGTATGTAGTTAAACAATAAATTTAATATTATAAATTGTCCATATTATTCATTATATAAATATATATATAATAATTTTAATTTGTTTTGTCATTATCAAAATAAATATGAAACCTTGAGACTAACAATCTCCCCCTTTTTGGTGATAACAAAACAAATATGTAATGCAAGAAATTCATTTAGCACATATCATGTAATTTCTCCCCCTTTTTGACATCATCAAAAAGATAAATTATATAAGCTCCCCTCAAAATATGCATGAAAATATTTAGAGATTTTTCTCCCTCAAAAATGAATTGATGCAAATAATATTAACTATATATTTGAGTCTATAAGACCAAGTTCTCTTTTAATAAAACAAAATCTTTCTTCATTAAGGGGTTTTGTAAAAATATCCGCTAGTTGATATTCGGTATTCACAAATTCTAGTGTTATGTCATTTTTTTGAACAT
This sequence comes from Thlaspi arvense, assembly GCA_911865555.2. Classification (NCBI taxonomy): domain Eukaryota; kingdom Viridiplantae; phylum Streptophyta; class Magnoliopsida; order Brassicales; family Brassicaceae; genus Thlaspi; species Thlaspi arvense. The sequence continues at coordinate 89,556 of CAJVSB020000061.1, forward strand.
GATCTCTCAAGAAATGATGTTTAATATCAATGTGTTTTGTTCTTTAGTGTTGAATAGGATTTTTAGAAATATTGATGGCACTTGTATTATCACACTTAATAGGAATGTGTTCATATTTAAATCCAAAATCTAGTAAGGTGTGTTTCATCATAAAAATTGTGCACAACAATTTCCCGCAGCTACATATTCCGCTTTGGCCGTAGATAATGCAGCTGAATTTTGTTTCTTACTAGTCCAAGAAATTAAAGATTTTTCAAGAAAATAACAAGTTTCACTAGTACTTTTTCTATCTAATTTACATCATCCAAAATCCGCATCTGAATAACTAGTAAGTTCAAAGGAGGTTCTTCTAGGATAAAATAATCGTTCCTTTAAGATATTTAAGAATTTTTTTGACGGCATGCAAATGAGATTCTTTTAAATTTACTTGAAATCTAGCACACAAACAAACACTAAACATGATATCGGGACGGCTAGCAGTTATATATAATAAATTACCAATCATACCTCTATATAGCTTGATGTCTATAGATTTTCCATCAATATCTTCACCAAGTTTGACTAAGGTACTCATAGGAGTTCTCATGATCTTAGAATTATCCATCCAAATCTTTTTAGTAACTCTTTAGTGTACTTAGCTTGATTTATCACAATCCCTTCTTTGAGTTATTTTATTTGAAAACCAAGAAAGAAATTTAACTCACCCATCATACTCATTTCAAATTCATTTTGCATAGATGAAGCAAATTTTTCACATAAAGATTCATTGGTAGCTCCAAAGATAATGTCATCTACATAAATTTGAACAATAAGTAAATCATCATTTTCTTTTCTTATGAAAAGAGTATTATCCACTTTTTCCATTGAAAATCTATTTTCTAATAAAAATTTTGAAAGTCTTTCATACCATGATCTAGGAGCTTGTTTCAAACTATATAAAGCTTTTGAATGTTTGTAAACATGATCAACATTTTTCTTATTTTCAATACCAGTGGTTGTTCAACATAAACCTCTTCAACAATAAAACCATTTAGAAAGGCACTTTTAACATCCATTTGAAATGGTTTGAAATTCATATGAGATGCAAATGCAAGTAATATTCTAATAGCTTCAAGTCTAACTATGGGAGCAAAAGTCTCTCCATAATCTATTCCTTCTTCTTGATTGAAACCTTGAGCTACAAGTCTTGCCTTATTTCTAATTATATTACCGGATTCATCAAGTTTATTTCTAAACACCTATTTGGTTCCAATAACCGTGTGATCACTAGGTCTTGGCACTAATTCCCAAACTTTATTTTTTTCAAATTGATTTAATTCTTCTTGCATAGCTAAAACCCAATTTTCATCATTAATAGCACCATTAATAGTTTTGGGCTCAATTTGAGAAATAAAAGACAAGTGTTCACAAATATTTTTCAATTGATTTCTAGTCTTTCTACAATCACTAGGATCTCCAATAATTTGTTTCTTAGGGTGACTAGATTTATACTTCCAAATTTTTGGCAAATCACTATGTGGAGTTTTATTAAAGTTTTATATACTAGGGGGATTTTCAATTTCTTTTTCCTTATCATTAATATTTAAATTACCTAAATCATCATCAACATCATGATATATAACGTTTTGCAAGAATGGATCAATTTTATCAAATATAACATGCATAGATTCTTCAACTACATTAGTTCTTTTATTAAAAACTCTATCAGCCTTACTAGTAATAGAATAACCTAAAAATATACCTTCATCCGATTTTGCATCAAATTTACCAAGATTATCTTAGTATTTAAAATAAAACATTTACATCCAAACACTTTAAAATAACCAATCTTAGGTTTTTTATCAAACCAAAGTTCAAAAGGAGTTTTCTTAAGAATTGGTCTAATAAGAACTCGATTTAAAATATAACAAGCCGTATTAACTGCTTCGGCCCAAAAATATTTAGGTAGCTTGTATTCATTTAGCATAGTTCGAGTCATTTCTTGTAAAGTTCTATTTTTCCTTTCAACAACTCCATTTTGTTGTGGGGTTCTAGGTGTAGAAAAATATGCTCATATCCATATATATTACAAAGATTTTCAAATTCCTCACCATGATCACTCCTAATTTTTGAAATCATATAACCTTTCTCATTTTGAACTCTTTTACAAAATTTTAAAAATTGAGAACATGCTTCATTCTTGTGAGTCAAAAATAATACCCAAGTAAATTTTGAAAAATCATCAACAATTACAAAAGTATAGAGTTTTCGACCAAGACTAGCAATTTGAGAAGGTCCAAATAAATCCAAATGTAAGAGTTGTAAAGGCCTAGATGTAGAAATTATATTTATAGATTTAAAAGAAGTTTTTCTTTATTTTCCCAATTGACAAGGAGCACAAATTTTATCTTTATCAAATTTGAGTTTAGGTAGGTCAATGAGTAGTTGTTTTCTTAAAAGTTTAGAAAATATATCCATACTACAATGACCTAACCTTTTATGCCATAACCAAGAATCATCATGTAAAGCACTCAAACATTTCACATTTTGTTCAACAAAATTATCAAAATCAATAGTATATACATTTTCATCTCTTAAGGCAACAAATACTAAGGTATTATTCTTATTAAAAACCTTGCATGCGTTATCTTGAAAAATAATTTTATAACCTTTATCACATAATTGACTAATACTAAGCAAATTATGTTTTAAGCCATCAACAAATAAAACATTATCAATAATGAGGGAGTTAGGGTTATCAATTTCTCCAATGCCAATAATCTTACCTTTTGTATTATCTCCAAAAGTCACATACCCTCCATCTATTTTTGAAATAGAATTAAATTTTGTATAATCTCCCATCATATGTCTTGAACATCCACTATCCAAAAACCATTTATTCTTTATTGTGGTGCTTTTCATACAAATCTCCTACAAAAATAAATTAGGTTTTGATTTTTGGTACCCAAACTTTCTTGGGTCCAACAATGTTAGTATATGTTCCCTTAGGAACTCAAATAGATGCAATATTACATTTTCCTTTCTATTTATAATCATTTGGAACTAAAATATTTTTAGGTCCAACTAACAATTTTCTTTTTAATGAACAATCGCATGCATAATGTCCCTTTCCACCACAATAATAACATGTAATAAATGGACTACTTTGATGAGAACTTTTTACAAAATAATTTTTATAAAACTTTTGTCCTTGACAAGTCTTGTAACCTAATCCGATTTTATTAAAACCATATCATTGAGTAGCAAGTAATTTATCTAAATTTTCCTTTTATTGAGTAAATTTAGATAAAGTATTTGTAAGCTTTTCAACTCTTTTTCTCAATATATCATTCGTTTCATTCTTAGATATAGAAGTAAGTTGAGTTTTCAAATTATCATTTTCATTTTTCAAACTAGTATTTTCACTAGAAATATTTGAAAACTTCTTTTTCAAATCTTTATATTTCTTTCCAAGATTTGCTAATTCATTTTGTAGTTCATCACATGCATACAATAGCTCATCATAAGATAAATTTGAAGTGCTAGAAGTAGAATAAGATGAACTTACCTCATTATCACTTTCTCTAGTAGCTATGAAACATAAGTTAGCAATATTATTTCCACTTGATTCTTCCAATTAATCACTTTCACCATTTATATCTCTACCGGTATCTTCATGTGCTATTTCAAGAGATTTCCAAATATTTTGTGCGGTTGTACATTTAGAAACTCTATCAAACTCATTTCTATCTAGAGCACAAAACAATATATTCATGACTTCTGCATTAGTTGTAAATTTTTTCTTGTCCTTTTCATCACAATCCTTTTTATCTTTAACAATGACTATATTATCTTTAACTACTATGGGAGTACTATATCCTTCTTCAACTATATTCCAAATATCATAATCGATTTGTTGAAGATAAATAGTCATTCTAACTTTTCAATAATCATAATCACCACCATTAAAGAAAGGTGGCCTAGTAATGAATTGACCCTCCATAACACCATGTGTACTAATGGTTGCCATAATATATGATCTTACCCTAAATACTTTTTAATGCCAATATATAGAGCCTTGCTCTGATACCAATTGTTGTCCCAAAAGGTAACCCAAGAGGGGGGGTGAATTGGGTTTTATCGTGGAAGCTAAATGTGTGAAAAAATTAAAAACAATAAAAATATTGAATCAAATAAACTAATACAATTCACCAATAATAAACATAAAACAATTTTAAGTAAAGTAAAGAGAGTAAGGATAAGAGATGCAAATTCTTTTATAGTAGTTCGACTTGCTATCCAAGTCTACGTCTACTCTATCGAGCTTCAACTGGCCGAGGTTCCACTAAGATTCTTGCACTTGACGGAGGCAAGAAATCCCAAATACAAACAAAGTCCATTGCACTTAGCGAGACAAGAAATCCCAATTACAAAGTCTTTGATTCAGTGAGTTTCAAACACCAATACAAGTGGTAATGAAGATGAAATAGAAATGTAGCAATTCCTCTTAAGTAGGATTAGTTACCACTCATGTACAAAATGATCTCACTTCAAAGAGACACTCTCAAGAATAAAACAATTTGCTCTATGCACTCTTTGATCTAGTATAAACAATATAGCACAAAGAATTAGAGAGAGAGATAAGGAGGCTTTGAGAGCTTGTTGTTGTGTCTTTCTCCTTCAATCTATGCACTTTTTATAGGCAAAAATACCAAGGA